>CAUYLG010008205.1:0-106372 GCA_963573385.1 Cacajao melanocephalus | reverse complement strand
ATTGTTAAGCACAATTATTGGCATAAAAGAGGTTTTTAATACCCATTTTTAGACTGCATTCTAGCCTGGGCAATAGAACAATAATCCCGTTCTCTCTCCCTCTTTCTCTTCCTCTTTCTTTCTCTCTTACATTCTTTTTTTTTCTTTCTTTCACTCTCACTTTCTTTCCTCTTTCTTTCTTTCAAAAATAAAAAAAATAAAAAAAATAAAATTACCCCAAACTGGTCCGCAAAGAGGGAAGTCACAGAGATTATTTATATTATGTACGGAAAGTTTTATTCCAGTGTCATCATGGCCTTAAAACTCTTTTTCTTTCTTTCTTTTTTTATTGTACTTTAAGTTCTGGGGTACATGTGCAGATCTTGCAGGATTGTTACATAGGTATACACATGCCATCGTGGTTTGCTGTATCCATCCCCCCCTTCACCTACATTAGGTAGTTCCCCTAATGTTATCCCTCCCCAGCCTCCCCACCCCCTGCTATCGCTCCCCTAGCCCCCCACCTCCCAACAGACCCCAGTGTGCGATGTTCCCCTCCCTGTGTCCATGTATTCTCATTGTTCAACACCCACTTACCAGTGAGAATGTAAAGTATAAAACTCTTTTTCTTTGCCCAGTCATAACCTGATGTTGATCATAAATGTCAGCCACCCTTTAAAGGTACCTTTGCATACCTGCCAAGCCCTTGGGTCTCCTGCAAGTGCTGCTTACCTTCAGCCAGAAGCAGCTGCTGCTTAACCTCCCAGGAGAGTTCTCAGACTTAACAACAAGAGGGACCTGATTTCCACTATCACTTTCCCCTCCTTCTACACTTCCTTCACTGTACTAGGTCACATTGTTTGCAAACCTTCTGTATCAGTCAGGACGGATTATATTGTAGCTACAGACGACCCTGAAAGCTCAATTGTTTAAAATGGCAAACATTAACTTCTTACTCATGTGCCCCTAATGAGATGTAAGCTGATGGAGCAGCCACCAACTTTAATGTTGCTTGTCTCTGTGTCAAAGAATAAAGAGTTCTGGAGGGACTTACAGTGACAATTAAATGCTCAACCCACAAGTGATACTTATGTCTTGTCGGCCGGAACTAATTACTTGCCCATCTACAAGGGGGCAAGAATGCACATTCTGCCACATGATCAAGAAGCATTAAGTGACCAATTCAATGAATAAAACTACTGACTGCTGCTCCTCCTGAAAGCACACATTTATTCGTTCATTCAAAACACATCTCTCTGCTGGGTTCCTACTTAAGCATTTTGCCTGCCCTCAGAGAATTCCTAGTGGGAGAGGCAGACTAATAACCTGATACATGTTCTAATCAGGGTGCACAGAATATATTGGAGTGTAGCAGAGTGCCACAGGAATGAGGCCAGGGAAGTTTTATTGGACAGGGAAACCTTCTTCAGGGTTTCTCAGCCAAACCTGGAAGGATGAATTGAGGTTGACTAGATGAAGGGTTAGGATATTGTGTCCCTGGTAAAGGACTTAGTATTAGCAAATGCAAGTAAATACAGCCTGTTTGCATAATCAAATCAGTTCAGTATAGTTAAAATGTTGGATTTAAAGAGGAGACTGGCAGGAGATAAGGCTAACAGAGTCAAAGAGGCACATTCTGAAGTAATTCAAGCCATGAAGAGAGCTTGGTCTTTATTCTAAGAACAATGGGGTCCCACTCAAAAGTTCTCAGAAGGAGAGTTAGTTGTCATTTTGGAAGATGACTCTGGGAGCAATGTGGAGAATAGGTTAATGAAAAGACCAGCGGCAGTTAAAGAATAGTCAGAATGATGGTGGATCTGAATGATGGATGATGATGCCCAGAAATGAGGCAACACATTGAGGAGAGAAAGAAAGATGTGGCTAGAATCAGAAGGTATTAAGAAAATAGAATCACAGTCAAGACCTGATCACAGTGAGATTTTCTGAGATACGTTAAAGATAACCTTCATAGAGCTTGGACTTTCTTCCCGGAAAATGAATAACTCAAATTTTACCAAGAGTACTTACATGTTGGCAAAGATCGTTATTTGTTCAGGAGGAAAGACAAGATAACTTAAAACTGTAAGCACTCTTCACAAGTTTGGTGAAACTGTAAGGTATACTTTAATATTTACTACCTTATGTGTTAATATTCTTATCTCTATTGTACAAAAAAACTCAGGTAAATTAATGTGCCAAGTTTGCAAGATATGAAGGGGGAGCTGAAAAGCATACCAAATTTTCCTGAACTCTAAAACCTATGTATTTACCATGCATGTCATATTTCAAAGGACAGAATATACATCTTTACAGTTATAAGGTGCTTCCCAGGGGCCAGTCATTTTAATAAACATTATTAACATATATTATGAGCCACTTTTCATGCTTGGTTTAGGCATACATAGTGATGGACTAATTTTATGACTTTAGAGAGCTTGGAACTGTATATACATACAGAAAATAGAAAGTGTCTTAGTGTCTTTGGAGTAATATGGTAAAAACAAAAAAACAGAGCAGATTGAGTTATAGGAAGATCATGGTATCTTTCATATTGAACTGGAAATGCCAGAATAACATTCTATGTGGGGACCTCTAAGAGTGAGGAGTTATATATTTAGAAATAAGCTGCATACATGTGGTGTTTGAAACCCAAAGAATAGGTAAGTTTGCCAAAGACAGATTCTAGAATAGCATAATCCAATTTGCTCCAAAGTGTTTATAGAGAGTTTCTAAGATGAGACTGGGGTAGGCAGTGTTGCCCAGAGTTTATTGACAATATAATTTCTTTTAGTAGATAACCTCTCAAGACTGATGTTACAAAGAACACACTTAAATAAGTTTTCACCTAGACCAGCAAAGAGGAGAAGGTTCCTTATTCAAAAGAAAGTAGGGTCTGCTTCATTAACAACCAACTGCCATCTCACAGTAGTTTAAAACAACAAAATTTATCACTGGTTGACAGGGAAACTCTCCTATACGCTGTCACTTAGGAAACCAAGTTGATGGAACAACCACTATCTTGAATGTTGTGTCCGCACCAGAGGGAAAAAGACCTCTGGTGGGTGGGTCTTCAGTTTATCCCTTAAATATTCTGGCATGGAAAAGACACATAACACTTATCTTTACAACTTACTGGTCAGGACTAGTCTCATGTTCCACTGGACTACAGAAAGACTAGAAATGTCATTTTACTATATGCAAAGAAGGTTTATCCTAACATGTGGTTATAATTATTAGGTGAGCGGCAGTAGCATCAATCCCAAGCAGAAAACATTGAGGAATTCCCTTACTTATACAGCAGGAGAAAGGATCTTGAACAAACGAACAATGTAAGAGGTGTATAAAGGATTTCATGGTATAGTTCGAGACACAGATTTTCCTGGGCTTTGATAAAATGCTCTTTCTAGACTTCTCTTTCAAAGATTTTTCTCCTTGCAATGGGGGTTTTGGGTGTGGGGAAACTACTGGAAATTCTGTGCTGTCCCAAGTTTGGCTATGATATTCCAATTTTAAACCACTTCTCCTCTTCCCCACTTAAGGTCACATCATTTTTGGGTGGGAATGTTGATTCACCATGTTTCCAGCCCTCACCTGTGTCATTCTTTCTTCCTGAAATCCCTCCTTGTTTCCTGACCTGTTTTTACTTGGTGATCAACTTTTCCTTTCTTTCATGATTTAAGAAGGTTAAACAAGAATCATCCCACTTGACCTTTCTTGCTTTCACTCTTGGGGTTCTCTTGCTCAGACTTAGGTGCATGCCTTCATGGAGCCCCACCCCTGGATGGCCTGTTCTCCTGTCTCCACTTCACTCAACTCTTTTCACAAAGCCAAACACCCTGATCAACCTACAAGCCATTTTTTTCACCTTACTTATGGTAGTGTGACATAGTATAAACTACATAGAATTTGGAACAGACAGATTGAGTAAAGCCTTGACTGTACCACTTCTAGTCCCCTGACCTTGAGTCCATTACTTCCAACTTCACTAAATCTTTCTTTCCTCATCTGCAAAAGGGGGTCCATGATGCAAAAATCTCACAAAGCAGTTGTGATACTGATAGAAAGATGGTATATAGGAACTGAGGAACTGAATACAATCCCTGTATCAGTTATCTATGACTAAATACCAAACTACCCAAACACTTTGTGGCTTAAAACAAAACAATTTCTTACTGCCTGCAAGTCTTTAGGTTTTCTAGGAAGTCCTTATCTGTCCAGGCTTTGAAGATCTCAGCTGGTCTCACATATGTGTTTGTAGTCTTCTGGTGGGTCAACTGGGGCTGGCTAGTCTAGGATGGCCTCATTCATTGTTTGGCAATTGGCTGTCAACTTGGGAGATGGGTCACTTGACAGACCATGTGTCTTACATTATCTATCTAGCCTAGGCTTGTCTTCATGGCAGCTGGCAAGGATCCAGAAGACAAAGCAAATGCATGTAAAACCTCATGGACCTACATTCAAAACTAGCACAGTCACTTCTGCCACATTCTATTGGCAAAGCAAAATCCAAATCCAAATCCAAATATATAAGGGTTAGAGAGAAAGACTCCACTTAATGGAGGTAGCTGTTAAGAAGCATTGCAAAGGATGTGGATATAGGAATACACGGAGGCATCAGAACCATTTTGTAAGCAATCTATCAGAGTTCCATTTTCTTTCTTCCTCTCTCAAGTCTTTCCCGAATGGTCCTACCAATTGTAAGCTTCTTGAAGTCAGGGGCTACATTATATACATTTCTATTTTTCATATCTCCTAAGCATCCAATGAACAGTACCACTATCATCACTACCATTCATTAAATGTTGACTATATTTAATGCTCTGTTTTAATCACTTTTTAATACATCACTTTGTCCTTATGACTATTCTCTTTGTAAGTGCTACTCTTGACTGTCATCCTATTCCCATGTACTTAGTAGGTTCCCAGGATAACTCTACTAAAGGCACTTTTTTTTTCTGCCTCAAGCTATTCCATGGGGTTAGCACCTGCTTTGTGGTTCCAAGAGATGGCTCCAGAAGTGCAACAATAAGTCAATCAATCCCATCTTTGTCTTCTCCCAAAATCCACTTCTATGTATCACCTGTCTCACCTCCAGTTCACCCCACAGATTTGTTATTCTGGATTGAATTCAGTCTCCCATGAACTCTTGTAATGCTTCTTATGCCTCACAGTACCCATATTACTCATCTTGCTCACCCACACACCTCCTACTCCCCTCCATTCATGTCTTTGCATACAATCCTCCCAGCCCTCTGCTTATATGAGTTTATCACAGTTATTTTCCAGGGAAAGATATCATAAACCCTATGCTTAGTCATAAAGAACAATGATAACACCAATGTCTTTCTATTGCCAAGTTCTTGTCCTGACATCTCATTTGATTTCTGGCCCCACCCAGCTAGATATGTGAGGCAGGTACAACAGTCCCTTTTTACAGGCAGGAAAACTGAGGCATAGAGAGGTTTAGTGCCTTGCCCAAAGTCATATAATATATTAATGCTCAAGACAAGAAGAAAACTTGGGATTTATAATCTATAGACCAGCAATGGTTATACCCTCTTATCATTCAATGTGATTTATTCTGAAGTTTCTTAATTTTCTCTAGATTTTTTGGTCTGCTATGCAGCAATGCTAACTCAACATAAACAAAGGACATCTAGTGAACATTGATTATATGCTAAGCACAATTCCAACATGGAAGGTATGTGAAGTCTGTCCATCTAAGGAGGAACACTGGTGTGCTGTGTACAAAAGTTCTTTGTGTTTAGGCAACCCTGGTTAAGCCTCTATCTCCTGCTCATCTTGAAATATCGGGCAACTTGCACAATATGTTTGATCCTCAGCTTCCTCCTTCTTTAGAAGTGAGAATTAACCTTCACACCACAGGATTATTAGGAAGATTAAATGAGATGATGCAAATAAAGCTCTGACACATTGGAGCCCTTCTGCAGGCCATTATTATTGTTAATAAATATGAATGAGGTAAGAATGACTCATGTTACTCAATTGCTCAACTGTTCCTTGTTCAATCTTCATCACATTTATGTCCCTGTTATTCATTCCATGTTTGTCTGCCAAAGATATAAACCTTTTTTTTTTTTGTCTCATGTGCCAAATTCCCAGATGACCCTCGTAGCTCAAAGGGGTATTTTGAAACATAAGTGATAAGTGACATATTCTTTCCATTAAGTGTCTTTTTTTTTTCCCTTAGGCAAAGCTGAACAAGAGATTGAGGGAACAGTAGCTTAGGAAAACATTGATATCCAAAAAATCAGTAGAGACACAATACTGAGTTCTTGTCTCTAGACCACTACAGAACTCAGCCTCTGATAGTAAATACAGCAGCCTGGATTATGATGCTAAGGAGAATAGTCTGTTCAAATCTAAAATTCTTTCAAGTCAATTTTACACGTGTTGTTGCTTTTTAAATTTTATTTCAAAGTATCAGAACTCACAAAAGTTAAATTTAGACAAATGGTAAGCATTTCCTTCCAATGTCTCAATGTTGTAACAGTAAGTACTAAGTATACAAAATTTGTTTTGTGCTTCTTTGTTTACAAGCAGGTTTGCATATATTTCTTTCTACTTAGTTATCTAAAGACCCATGCAAGTTAACGTAATATTACAGTTCATCTGTAAAATTGGAGGAGAAGAAATTGGACTCAGGAGTTGAAGCGGCATGTCCAAGTTTGTGGTGTTAATGATGGGAGAGTTGGAACTTGAATGCATATTCCCTAGCATCAGTGCTTTCCCACACCAGCCTAGCTACCTTTGAACCTCAATGGCTGTATTGGAATAAGATAAAATGGGACCAAATAGGATAAAATGGAATAGGATAAAATGGGAAGAATTTTCTTCCACACTCAGCTATACAGGAAAGTTTAAAAAGCATGACTTCCTTCTTGAAGAGTGGAAAGTTGGAAAGCATTGAATGAATCTGTAGAAGACAGATCACTCTGTGAAGGAACAAGGAAGAAACTGAATAATTCAGTGAACGTTAATGGACTTTTCAGAACATGACAGCTGTCTGTTCCCATTCCCAAACCAGACGGCCACTGAGCCAGCATTCTTCCTGTCTGATTCTTTTGAACAACCTGGGGACAAATAAGGAATGCTTTCTAGTAGGTGGAGTCTCCTTGACTAGTGAGAAAGATTGTCTTCCCCTTTTCTGGGTGCTGATTTACATAGATGTTGACTTGCTGGGTGCTGATTTACACAGAAGTTGGTGGGGCTAAGTGAGGTGGTAAGAATCTTGAGGGCTTTGCTGCTTTTGGATCTATTGTTACACACAAGGGCAGTGGAGATATACCAGACAGTTTCCTGGCCACTCTATAGCTAGCTTACATCTTTGATGTCATGATGTCAATTACCATTATGGATGTTATCTTCCCATCTGTAAAACAAGAGAGCTAGGCTTCTGTCTCTGAGTGCCCTTTGAGTTCCAAAATGTTACTGTTCTCAATCACTTACCAAATCTTTTCATGTTAACATCAACAGATCTATATCATTCTTTTTAATGGCCACATTGAATACCACAGTGGAGAGTTTTGTTTTGTATTGCTCTGTTTTGTTTTGGTAAAAAGCCTCTAGTGATAGACATTTCAATTTTTTTCATCTTTTGATATTATACACAATTTTCTAATGTACTTGCATATTAGTGTATTTGTGCAAATACTTTAGAAGGTAGCTTTCTTGAAAAGGATTGAAGAAGTCAGGGCACATGCGTATTTTAAAATTAAATTTATACTGCCAAGTTCACTTCCAAAAACTAATGTCATGAACATTTTATTCCATTAAATCTCAAATGACTCTAAAGACTATGATAGAAGCAGAACTCCTATCAGATTTGTTTGAAATGTTGATGATTATGATGAAAATGATGGTCATGGTCAACATTTGTAATATTCTTACAATGAGGAAGTATTATGCTCTGCATCATTCAGATCTTGCAGGTATTGCACAAGAGATAAAGGAGGCACAGAGAAATAAAAGTAACATGTCCAAAAATAGACAGCTAGTCAATGAAAGAGCCATGATTTAAGCCTGTTTCTTTATGACTCTAAAGCCTACTCTACCACTGCAATAGTACACAAGTGCTTACCATACACTAGCATTATGAGATGTTCTGCTGGGAAAAACTGCATAGTAAATGACTGGGTTCTGTGACCAAACAATTTTTGGAAACTTTTTATATAGCCTGTACAATTTTGGAGATTCACAGTACTCATTAACTAAATAAATGCTCTAGAAAGGTGTTTAACCAAGCCAA
Organism: Cacajao melanocephalus; assembly: GCA_963573385.1. Lineage (NCBI taxonomy): Eukaryota > Metazoa > Chordata > Mammalia > Primates > Pitheciidae > Cacajao > Cacajao melanocephalus. The sequence continues at coordinate 98,124 of CAUYLG010008205.1, read as the reverse complement.
ATAAGCATTTTTCAAACTTACTTGATTGTAAAACCCTTACATTAAAACATGCCTATTCTGAGGAACACACTTTGAGAAATGTTTTTCTGCTTATACAGTATCTCTATGATTCATTCATAGAATCTCAGGAATTTTTTAAGCTGTTTACTGACATTTCCAATAAAATGTTGACATGGATAACATTCTTCCCATCAACATTTGCAGAAATGGGAGTTTACTACCTTATTGACCAGCGAATTCCATCTTAGGATTCCTCTGTTGTTAGAAAGTTGTTTCTCACAAAGTCAATTCCACACATCTTTGTGAAATGTAATCACTGGATCTAATTCTATTCATTTGTAGTTTCATAGGATACATTGCATCCCACTTTTCAGATTTTTGATGCCAATGATCACATCTTAGTTCATTCCTCATCATCTTATCCCTTCATGGCTCAAATTTCTTGCTTGTTCTTATCCGGCTTGTTTTTTGTCATCACTTCACTGTCAAAATGATGCTCTCTTTAACATACTACTCTTTGTCTATATTGGTAGCAAAGTATAATTCCTAGAGGTGGATACTCCATTCTGAGTGTGGGTTGACCAGCCTGAATTAGGATAAAACCAGTCTCTTGCTTGAAGCATTCCATTTCTATTAACAAGTCCTAGTTTGGAATCGTTTGGTTTTATAGCCACAGCACACTGGAAACTCCAAGCAAACTTAAAAGCAATTCAACATCTTAATATCTATTAATTTGAAAGGGAGGGTGTTGATTGCAGGAACTATTGAATCAAACAGACATATAGGTGATTACAAAGTTTTGTTCAGTACAACTCTGACCCCAAAGTAGTATTTAGCTTTGTGGTCTCCTGGCTTAAAGAGTTCTCTCTATACTCTGAGAAGTTGATATATTCAGGTAGGAGAGGTGAAGGGAAACAGTTAAAGATGAATTATAGCAATTATTTGGCAAAATTTGCAAGAAAAAAAATAGTGAAAGTATAGACCAAAGGAAAAAATTACAAACCAAAGAAAGAAGAGAGTATGATTAGTATGACCTGGCATTTTGCCCATGTCTTCTTTTTTAATTCTCATATCATGAACTATTTTTAAAGTGCAGAAACTAAGAAGTTGAAAGGTTAAATGACTTTGTCCATGTATCCAACTGGCAAAATAGAGAATCAAGTTTTCTGCCTAGTTATATTTGAACTTAAAGTCCTAAAATTCTAGAATTACAAGACTTTTCCCTCAAAACCCCTGGATGAACCCCAATGGGTGCTGAGACAGAGCAGCAAAGTCCAGTGAGCTCCACTTCTGAGATGTGCCAAGGGCAGGTACTGGGCAAGAAGCAACTTTCAAAGACCTGAAATAGTCATGGGAAATTTCCCAATTAATCAGCCTCCTTCACAGCCTCTCAAGAAGGAACTCTCTTTCAGGTGCCACAATATGAATTAATTCTGAAAACCATAAGCCTTATAGACAACATGTTGGTGGTCTTCTATTAGGCTTTCTTGGGCTCCAGTGATTTGGCCTATGCATCTTGTCTCCCTTTGAAATTATCTTATTGCTTCTTGTAAGTTACTCAGATCCCAGAAATGTTGCTCTGCTGATGGAGAAGGAGCTACACAGGGCTGGATGACATCATTTTCCCATATGGAGGTTGGGATTTGCCAAGTTATTTACCTAAAAATTTGATATTATCAATATTATTAATAAATATCATTATTATACATTTATTATGTGTCATGTACTATGTTAAATGTCTCCTTTGTAGCATCTCATCCAGTTATAACAATCACATTTTGAAGTATTATTATTATTATTCCTATTTATCAATAGGGAAGCTACAAAGTTAACTTGCCCAGAGTCACACAGCGCATAAGGAGTGGTGCTAAAATTTGAATCCAAATTTGTCTGAACCAAAGCCTAGTTAATTCAATACATATCCTGAAGCTTCTCAGACTTTGGATGCATTGTAATCTTCTAGGTCTTAAATACACCCCAAATCCAGATTCTGATTGAGTTTTCTAATGGATCAATCTGCATTTTGAATCTACATTTTGACAAGCAACAGTGGATAATTCTGAGCATCGATTTTGCAAAGAAAACGTTCTGAAACTATAAGAGGAGATCCCTTTCACTATGAATTGTCATCGTTCCCCAAAACGTGAATATGATGTCCTTCTAATAAGGAAATAGCTGGAAAGCATCAGGGCTGAAAAAAGAAATGCATTCCTGTCTGGAGAGAAGAAAAGTGATGAGACTAGGATAATGAAAGAGGATGAAACAATCCATCCTGAAATCCCAACACTCAGTGATTTCTAAAAGTTTTACCTACTGAGTGGGTTTTAATCACAGTGGTCTTCTTTGGCTTTATCCCACAGGCTTCCTGAATGGCTGGTGGGAGGATTTCCTGGACCAGAAACAACACAGCAGGAAAATGGTGGGAAAGCCATGACTGGTCAGGGGCTTCATATACAAATCAACCACCTCTCCTCTCCTGCTCTTTTCCAGACTCCTGCACCCAAGAGGAGTGAACAGAACTGGGAGCAAAAGTAGCCAGAGAATGAGCAGTTTCCTGTGGAATATAAAATGTGTAACTTATGCATTGCCTGGAAATGCCATAAGAAATTAATATTTGTTACAGAAACAGTGGGGTTGCATTAATATTTTAATGGTGAATGAATATTTAATCCAAAACTCTGGGTAGAAGGCAAACAAGACAACCATAGCAGGAACAGTTATACTACCAGGTTAAGGCTGCTAATGACTCATTGGATTTGTCAGTGGTAATAATGACACACAACTTGTACATTATATACTTCCTTTAACATGCTGGTAAACACTCTTCAGAATCAAAATCAGGATAAGTTTTGTTTATTCTTTGAGAGGCAACATGATGTATTAAATGGAGCAACGATTTGCAATCAGGGGAGCCTGGACTTGGGTAACAAAGCTTTAGTTTACTGGCTGTGAAATCATAAATAAGTTCAATCACCTTTTTGAGCATTATCCTCAAGATAAAATGAATGTCTACTTTAAAAGATTGTTGGCAGCATACATTATGCACTCAATGTTTCCTTTTTGTTCCTACTAATTTTGCAATGTGGTAAAACAAAACAAAATAAAAAGGTGGCTGAAACATCTCTTAATTTAGCCCCAAGTCTACTTCTTTGAGATAGAAAATAAAACTTCCATCTTCCTATTCCCCCAAGTACTTGAATGTGTCTTTCATCATTTCTCTTCAGTGGAAATTTCTGTAAATAGTTGCTAATTAAAATCCCAGTTCTATCTATGACCACTAAAATTAAATTACAATACATTGACAATACTTGTTTATTAAAAGCATTATGGTGTCTCCCTATGGTCTCACTGTTAATGATTGTTTACAATATAATTGCAGAAAATCAATAAACTACTCCTGGAAGGTAATTCTACTTTCTTTCAAGGCTAGAATATGCCCTTGTAGTAAATGGTCCCTCTTATCTCTCCTCTGTGGTCCTGCTTTACTTCATTAACTTCTTTATTCTGCCATTTGGGACTTTCTATAGTTTAGTAGTTAAATGCATGGGCTTTAGAGTTCAACAGCCATTGGGTACACATCTTCATTGGGATTCTTATTAGTAATATGGTCTTGAACAAGATAAACCCCCTAGGCCAAGGGTCCTAAGTTGTTACATTGAAACAATGACACCTATCTCATCGCATTATGAACATCTATGAAATACACATATAGAATAAAATATATTGTACCATTCTAAGTTACTTACTTAAATTCATTCAGCAAGGACTAAAACCAAGTCATTTTGAACCCATTTCCTGTGTACTGAATTTCTTTAATGCACTAAGAAGACATTTATTTTAAGTGTAAGGTTACAGTCAAAAGTTAACCACAACTCAATGCCATACAATGTATTCTGTCTAAGAGCAAAAAGCCTCAGTGGCTTTAGGTTACAGTATTTAAGTGTAGTGTGATAGTTGTTCATGTCATATGGCCCAATCTGGAAACCAACACATAGAGTACAACAGGCCATTCACAAGAGCTAGAAAGATTACTTTATTGCTTTCATTCATTTTTTAGTGAATCCAGGTACTACTGAGCTTATCCGCCCTTTTCTCATATTCACTGTGAATAAAAGGTATTCTAATATTTAGATGTTTCTTCCAATCCTAGCTATTGTCTTCTTCTTCTATATGAATCTAAGACTCTGAATCTCAGTTGTCCATTTCTTAGAGAGAATATGTACAGTGATGGAATCATGCCCTATTTAATTCTCACTTCTCTAAGAAATTAACTATGTGGGACATTAAGTAAAGAATTTTAAAAATAGTTTACATGGAAAACCTCAATGACTCTACAAAAGTACTCCCAGACTTAGGTAAGTTAAGTTTAGCCAGATTGTAGGATACAAAGTAAAAAGAAAAGAAAATCAATAATATTTCTATATTCTAGAAATGAACAGTTAGAAACTCAAGTTTAAAACAAAATACTACCTATCATAATTCAAAAAAAAAAAAAAAAAACTCCAAAGTTTTAGGTTTAAGTCTCTGGTATAAATCTAATAAAACATGCACAGGATCTTTATTAGTAGTTGAAAACTACACAAAATTAATGAAAAAGTTAACAAACACTTCAATGGTAAGACATACTATGTTCATGGATTGGACATCTCAACCAAGTAAAAAAGTCAGTGATATGGTTTGCCTCTGTGTCCACACCCAAATATCATCTTGTAGCTCCCATAATTTCCACATATTGTGGCAGGGACATGGTGGAAGATAATTGAAACGTAAGGATGGGTTTTTCTCATGCAGTTCTTGTGGTAGTTAATAAGTCTCACAAGATCTGATAGTTTTTAAAAACTGGGAATTTCCCTGCACAAGCTCTCTTCTTCTGTCTGCAACCATGTGAGATGTGCCTTTCACCTTTCACCATGATTGGGAGGCCTTCCCAGCCACCTGGAACTGTAAGTCCAATAAACCTTTTTCTTTTTTAAATTGCACAGTCTTGAGTATGTCTTTATCAGCAGCATGAAAATGGACTAATACAGTAATTTGGTAACACTAGTGTAGGGCACTGCTGAAAAGATACCCAAAAATGTGAGAGCAACTTTGGAACTGGGTAATGAGTAGAGGTTGAAACAGTTTGGAGGGCTCAGAAGACAAAAAAAAAAAAAAAAAAAACATGGGAAAGTTTGGAACTTCCTAGAGACCTGTTGAATGGCTTTGACAAAAATGCTGATAGTGATATGAACAATAAGGTCCAGGCTGAGGTGTTCTCAGATGAAGATGAGGATGAACTGAAGCAAGGTGACTCTTGTTATGTTTTAGCAAAGAGAATGATGGCACTTTGCCGCTTCCCTAGACATTTGTGGAACTTTGAACTTGAGAGAGATGATTTAGGATATCTGACAAGAAATTTCTAAGGTTTCTAAGGAGCAAAGCATTCAAGGAGTGACTTGGTTGCTGTTAAAAGCATTCAGTTTTAAAAGGGAAACAGCACAAATGTTTGGAAAATTTGCAGCCTCACTATGTGATAGAAAAGAAATGCCTAATGTAGATGATGGGGTGATGGATACAGCCAACCACCATGGCATGTATATACCTATGTAACAAACCTGCATGTTCTGCACATGTACCCCAGAACTTAAAGTTCGATTAAAACTATATATAGATATAATGAAAGAAATGACATATATTAAAACTTATTTAACAATTCTACTTTTGTTGAAAAAATAATTCTGGCAATAAGCACTATTAACAATAGCAAAGACATTGAATCATCCTAGATATCCACCAATGGAGGACTGGATAAAGAAAATGTGGAACATATAAACCATGGAATTCTATGCAGTGATAAAAAGAAACAAAACCATGTCCTTTGCAGCAATGTGGATGCAGCTGGAGGCCATTATTCTAAGCAAATTAATGTAAAAACAGAAAAACGAAATACCACATGTTCTCCCTCATAAGTGGGAACTGTACATTGGATACTCATGGATGTAAAGATGGCAACAGATGCTGCGGACAACTAGAGGGTGGAAGGAAAGAAGGGAGCAAGGGTTGAAAAACTAACTTTTGGTTACTATGCTCAGTACTTGGGTGGTGGGATCGTTTGTGCCCCAAACCTCAATATCACACAATATACCCATGTAACAAACCTGCACATGTACCCCCAAATCTAAATTAAAAGTTTAAAAACATTAAAATAAGGCAAATATATGGGAGGAAGAATTTCTAGCAATAGCACTGATGCAAAGCAAATGGTTATCTCATATATTACTGGAGAAAATGTAAAATATTAAGTCATGCCAGAAAACAGCTTAGCACTTTCTTATAAACTTGAACATATTCTTACAATGTGACCCAGCAATAGCACTTTTGGGCATTTATCCTAGAGAAATGCCACGATGATAGAACAAAAAAACTTGTAAGTGAATATTTATAGCACCCAGTTATAGATTTAACACTTATAAGCACCCAAAATTCATTTTCTGAAGTCCTAACTGCTAATGTGATGGTATTAGATGGTGGGACTTTGAGAGGCAATTAAGTCATGAGGGTAGACTCCTCATGAATAGGATTAGTGCCCTTATGAGGGAATTATGATACCAAAACTCTCCCTGTTTCTGCCATATGAAGGTAAACAGAGAAGTCGGAAGTCTGCAACTAGGAAGAGGACCCTCACCAAACCCAATCATGATGACACCCTATCTTGCACTTTCAGTATCCAAAACTGTGAAAAATATTTTTTGTTGTTTTTTTTAAGCCACCTAGTCTATGGTATTTTGTTAAAGCAATCTGAACGGACAAAGACATACCTTTATTTGCAAGTTCAAAAATTGAAAATAACTCAAATATCTTTCAACTAAATGGATAAGTAAACTGTAGTATATCCATACAACATAATACCACTTAGCATTAAAAAGGAAAAAATATTGATACAACCAAAAACTTAGACAAACCTTAAAGACATTAGGCTGTGTCTTTATAATCTTAAAAGATTATATATTGTATGCTTCCATTTGTATAAAATTCTTGCAGTGAAAGAATTCTAATGATAGAACATCCCTCAATCAGGTCAATGGTTGTCAGAGTCAGGGATGGGGAAGATGTGGCTACTAAAAGTTAGCATTAAGAAGTTTTTTGAGAATGTTGGAACATTTTTATATCCTAATTGTAGTAGTGGTTGTACAAATGTATACATATATTAAAATGTCATAGAACCATACACCAAAAAAATAACTCTTAGAAAAACTGGTGAAATACAAATAAGGTCAGTAGTTTAGGAGTGTTTTGCCAATCTCAATTTTCTAATTTTTAATGTACATCATTATGTAAAGTGTTATTATCAAGAGAAACTAGGTAAATGGTACCCTGGAACTTTCTATGCTATTTTTGCAATTCCTAAAATGAAAAAACAAAACTAACTTTAATATCCTACTCATTATCTTTCAAGTGTTACTGATATTTTTTCTTATTTCTCTGCTCCTATGAGACCAAGAGCTACCGTGTCCTCATAACCTCAACAGTTCTTTTCAGCTTTTGCTGTCGTAGACATTTTCAACAACACAAAATCACTAGGTAACTAAGCTAAAGGTGAAAACACTGCCCTCTACAAGTAGTGGATTATTTCCTTTGATAAATGCTCATTGAATGTTCATTATGTGCCTAATTTTACAATATGAGTAATGGTGAGAGTGGGAAGGTGGTTACTTGGTTAAAGAAAACCAAGGAAATTGGATAAGAACACAAATTACTGCAATTCAAAGCAGAAAGCCATTCTTAGCAAAAGAAAAAAATATATTGCAAAGTGAAAAAGTAACAACTTAACTTTTAATTCACATATTGGGACTCTATAATTTCACCAGGAGGAAAGTATCAACAAGTGAAAAATAGGAAAAAAAAAGAAGCCAAAAACACTATGATAGATGATGTCAATGAACCACAACCAAACTTTAAACATCTGTCATTCTGTGTCTTCTTTTGGATAGAATTAAGTCATGGAACAGACTTCTATGAATGCTTACCTTTTTGTTTTTTCTGGAAGAATGCATGAAGTATACGTGGTGGAGTGAGCATGATGGATAGATAAGAAAGGGAAAAAGCCAGAAGCCTGCATTCAAAAGAGAAGATGCAGTCCTGTTACAAAGTGTCTGTGTTGTCAAGGAAGGGAAGGATCCTTACCATTCCCTGCTGGAAGTGGTGCAAAATACCCTACACATCTAATTTCACTTAATCTCCAAAATCCCCTAGGAGGTGAGAATTGTATCAGAAACAGAATTCACCTCTGCCTCTCTTAAACAACAGGTTGTTGTTGGACAGAGGACAGAGACATCTGTAGCCTTCCACCCCTATGAATGCTGACACTGAGACACCTCCACTCCAACTGAGAATCCCCTCTCCCTTATTCCATTGTATCTGACCCATTCACTTAACCTAGAAAGTCCAAGGCAGGGGCATCCAATGAGCCACTTCAGGGTTGTGCCATTCAGTCCAGGACACACGAAAAGATGCAAATCTCATAGTGACCTTTCTGCTCTCCTTCCAGACACAAAATGAAGTCTCCCAAATGGGGAACAAGTCCATATCCATGGCATACCAAAATGACAATTGTAGGCCTACTGTAGGTGCTATCATCCCAATTTTACAGATGCAGGCTTCAGGCAGAGAGAAGTGAAAAGAAAAAATGTCCCAAGGTTGCATAGCTAGTTTTAATGATTCTAGATTTTAGACTTATGTAACTGGGTCTAAACACAAAACCCAAAGTCTTTCAACTATAATTTTCACACCAGTTTTTTTTCTCTCTGATGTGGTGCTTATTTTATCTTTATTTTTTGAAACAGAAGTTCACTCTGTTGCCTAGGCTCACTGCAACCTCCACTTCCTGGGTTCAAGCAGTTATCCGGTCTTGGCCTCCTGAGTAGCTGGGATTACAGGCCCATGGGTTTTACCACGTTGGCCAGGCTGTTCTGGAACTCCTGACCTCAGGTGATCCACCTGCTTCAGCTTCCCAAAGTGCTGGAATTACAGGTGTGAGCCACCGTGCTTGGCTGGTGCTTCTTAAATTCTACTCCTTTATACGTTGTGGGAGTTGCACCACATTAATTTTTTTTTTCTGTTACCATTTTCATGCATGCTAACCTGATTTTCCAACTCCTGGGACTTCCCGCCTCTCAATTATTTGTTTGTGGGCTTCCTGAGGCCAAAAAAAGCCCACTTGTCTTGTGTCTGAGACACATCCAAAGTAAAGTGAGAGAATCAACATTTTGGGTGAATCCCTCAACCGATGACTGACAGGCGTTGGTGTGTAAATAACCCAGCTTCCTGGCTCCTCCCATAGGTTTTTTTTCCTAATGTGGTAAAATACATGTAATATAAATGTACCATCTTAACTATTTTTAGGTGTATAGTTCGGTAGTCTTTAGTATATTCATTGTTGTGCAAACACTCTGCAGAACTCTTTCATCTTACAAAACTGAAACTAAACTCTATACACGTTAAACACTAACTGCCCATTTCCCACTCCTGCCAGCCTTTGGAATAGTTTTAGTACGAATGGTGCTTACTCTTCTTTGAATGTCAGATAGAATTCAGCTAAAAATCCATCTGTTTCTGGGCTTTTGTTTGTTGGAGGATTTTTTATTATTGATTCAATCTCACTGCTTGCTATTAGACTGTTCAGGATTTCTTTGTCAGCTTTGGAATTTATTTTTTATTTTATTTTATTATTAATACTTTAAGTTCTGGGATTCATGTGCAAAATGTGCAGGTTTGTTACATAGGTATACATGTGCCATGGTGGTTTGCTGTACTCATCAACCCATCATCTACCTTAGGTATTTCTCCTAATGCTATCCCTCCTCTAGATGCCCACTCCCCAACAGGCCCCAGTGTGTGATGTTTCCCTCCCTGTGTCCATGTGTTCTCATTGTTCAACTCTCACTTATGAATGAGAACATGTGGTGTTTAGTTTTCTGTTCCTCTGTTAGTTTGCTGAGAATGGTGGTTTCCAGTTTCATCCATGTCCCTGCAAAGGACATGAACTCATCATTTTTTATGGCTGCATAGTATTTCAGGGCATATATGTGCCACATTTTCTTTATTCAGTCTATCACTGATGGGCATTTAGGTTGGTTCCAAGTCTTTGCTATTTTGAATAGTGCTGCAATAAACATATATGTGCATGTGTCTTTACAGTAGAATGATTTATAATCCTTTGGGTATATACCCAGTAATGGGATTGCTGAGTCAAATGGTATTTCTGGTTCTAAATCCTTGGAGAATCACCACACTGTCTTCCACAATGGTTGAACTAATTTACACTACCACCAACAGTGTAAGAGTGTTCCTGTTTCTCCACATCCTCTCCAGCATCTGTTGTTTCCTGACTTTTTAATGATGGTCATTCTAACTGGTGTGAGATGGTATCTCATTGTGGTTTTGATTTGCATTTCTCTAATAACCAGTGATGATGAGCTTTTTTTTCATGTTTGTTGGCTGCATAAATGTCTTCCTTTGAGAAGTGTTGGTTCATATCCTTCACCCACTTTTGATGGGTTTGTTTGTTTTTTTCTTGTAAATTTGTTTACATTAATTGTAGAGACTGGATATTAGCCTTTTGTCAGATGAATAGACTTTCTCCCATTCTGTAGGTTGTCTGTTCACTCTGATGATCGTTTCTTTTGCTCTTCAGAAGTTCTTTAGTTTAATTAGATCCCATTTGTCAATGTTGGCTTTTGTTGCCATTGCTTTTGGTGTTTTAGTCATGAAGTCTTTGCCCATGCCTATGTCCTGAATGTTATTGCCTAGGTTCTCTTTAAAGGTTTTTATGGTCCTACATTTAAGTCTTCAATCTATCTTGAGTTAATTTTTGTATAACATATAAGGAAGGAGTCTAATTTCTGTTTTCTGCATATGGCTAGCCAGTTTTCCCAACACCATTTATTAAATAGGGAATTATTTCCCCATTGCTTATTTTTGTCAGGTTTGTCAAAGATCAAATGGTTGTAGGTGTGTGGCGTTATTTCTGAGGCCTCTGTTCTGTTCCATTGGTCTATATATCTGTTTTGGTACCAGTACCATGTTTTTTTGATTACTGTAGACTTCAGTATAGTTTGAAGTCAGGTAGCTTGATGCCTCCAGCTTTGTTCTTTTTGCTTAGGATTGTCTTGGCTACATGGGCTCTTTTTTTGTTCCATATGAAATTTAAAGCAGTTTTTCTAATTCTGTGAAGAAGGTCAACAGTAGCTTGATGGGGATAGTATTGAATCTGTAAATTACTTTGGGCAGTATGGCCTGTTTCACGATATTGACTTTTCCTATCCATGAGCATGGAATGTTTTTCCATTTGTTTGTGTCTTCTCTTATTTACTTGAGCAATGGTTTGTCGTTCTCCGTGAAGAGGTCCTTCACATCCTTTGTAAGTTGTATTCCTAGATATTTAATTGTCTTTGTAGCAATTGCGAATGGGAGTTCACTCATGATTTGGCTCTTTGTTTGTCTTTTATTGGTGTATAGGAATACTTGAGATTTTTTGTACATTGATTTAGTATCCTGAGACTTTTCTGAAGTTGCTTATCAACTTAAGGACATTTTGGGGGAAGCAATGGGGTTTTCTAAATAAATAATCATGTCATCTACAAATAGAGACAATTTGACTTTCTCTCTTCCTATTTGAATACACTTCATTTCTTTCTCTTGCCTGATTGCCCTGCTGTGGGTTTGTCATAAATAGGTCTTAGTATTTCGAGATACATTCCATCAATATCTAGCTTATTGAGAGTTTTTAGCATGAAGTGGTGTTGAATTTTATTGAAGGCCTTTTCTGCATCTATTGAGATAATCATGTGGGTTTTGTCACTGGTTTCTGTTTATGTGATGGATTACATTTACTGATCTGTGTATGTTGAACCAACCTGGGATCCCAGGGATGAAGCCAACTTGATCATAGTGGATAAACATTTTGATGTGCTGTTGGATTCAGTTTGCCAGTATTTTATTGAGGATTTTCACATAGATGTTTATCAGGGATATTGGCCTGAAAAAAAAATTTGTTTTGTTGTGTCTCTGCCAGGTTTTGGTATCAGGGTGATGCTGGCCTCAAAAAATTGTTCAGATGTGGATATTGAGGAAAATGTTGAAAACAGGCCAGGAAGACTTGATGTCCTAGATGGCAAAAGGGCAATGCTAATCTCTGATAAAACAGACTTTAAACCAACAAAGATCAAAAAAGACCAAGAAGGGCATTACATAATGGTAAAGGGATCAATGCAACAAGAAGAGCTATCTTAAATATATATGCATCCAATACAAGAGCACCCAGATTCATAAAGCAAGTTCTTAGAGACCTACAAAAAGACTAAGACTCCCACACAGTAATAGTGTGAGACTTTAACACTCCATTGTCAATATTAGATCAATGAGACAGAAAATTAGCAAGGATATTCAGGACTTGAACTTAGCTCTGGACCAAGCAGACCTAATAGATATCTACAGAAGTCTCCACCCCAGATCAACAGAATATACATTCTTCTCAGCACTACATTGCACTTATTATGAAATTGACCACATAATTGAAAGTAAAACACTTTTCAGCAAATGCAAAAGAATAAAAATCATAACAACCAGTCTCTCAGAACACAAGGTAATCAAATTAGAACTGAGGATTAAGAAACTCACTCAAAACTACACTACATGGAAACTGAACTACCTGCTTCTGAATGACTACTGGGTAAATAACAAAATTAAACTACTGGGTAGAAATAAATAAGTTATTTGAAACCAATGAAAATGAAGACACAATGTACCAGAATCTCTGAGACACAGCTAAAGCAGTGTTTACAGGGAAATTTATAGTACTAAATACCCACAGAAGAAAGTGGGAAAGATCTAAAATCAACACCCTCACATCACAATTGAAACAACTAGAAAAGAAAGAGCAAACAAATTCAAAAGCTAGAGAAGACAAGAAATAACTGAAATTAAAGCACAACTGAAGGAGATAGAGACACAAAAAGTCTTCAAAAAATCAGTAAATTCAGGAGCTGATTTTTTGAAAAGATTAACAAAATAGACAAACTGCTAGCCAGACTAATAAAGAAGAAAAGAGAAGAATCAAATAGACATAATAAAAAATGATAAAGGCGCTATCACCACTAATCCCACAGACATACAAACTACCAGCAGAGAATACTATAAACACCTCTACCCAAATAAACTAGAAGTTCTAGAAGAAATGGATAGATTCCTGGACGTGTACACCCTTCCAAGACTAAACTTGGATGGTTCAGGATTTCTATATCTCCTGGATTCAAGGTTGGTGGATTTTTGTTTCCAGGAATTTATCTATTTTATCTAGTGTTTTTGTTTGTTTGTTTTGATGGAGTCTCACTCTGTCTCCAGGCTAGAGTACAGTGGTGCAATCTTGGGTCACTGCAACCTCCAACTCCCTAGTTCAAGTGATTCTCCTGCCTCAGCCTTCCAAGTATGTGGAATTACAGGCTCATACCACCATGCCCAGCTAATTTTTGTATTTTTAGTAGAGACAGGGTTTCACCATGTTGGCCAGGATAGTCTTGAGCTCCTGACCTTGTGATCCACCCGCCTTGGCCTCCCAAAGTGCTAGGATTACAGGCGTGAGCCACCGCACCTGGCCTCCTCTAGTTTTTCTAGTTTATGTACATAGACGTTTTCATACTAGTCTCAAATAATCTTTTGTATTTCTGTGGTATCCGTTGTAATGTCTCAATTTCCATTCCTGATTAAGCTTATTTCAATCTTTTCTTTTCTTGGTTAATCTAGCTAGTGGTCTATCAATTTGTTTATCTTTTCAAAGAACCAACTTTTAATTTCATTGTTTCCTTGGTATTGTTTTCTTGGTTCCCATTTAGTTTTGTTCTTCTCTGATCTTCGTTATTTCTCTTCCTCTGCTAGCTTTGCATTTAATTTGTTCTTGTTTCTCTAGTTCCTTGAGATGTTACATTAGGTTGTCAGTTTATAACCTGTCTTTTTATTTCAGTCCCTGAGCTTCCCTAGGACTTTTTGTCTTTTTAATGTAGGTGTTTAGTGCTATAAACTTTCTACTTAGTGCCGCTTTTGCTGTATCTCAGAGGTTTTGATAACTTGTGCCACTGATAGCACTCATTTTGAAATTTTTTTGTGTTTCCATCTTGACTTCATTATTGACCCAAAAATCATTCAGGAGTAGATTATTTAATTTTCATGCATTTGTATAGTTTTGAGGGAAGCCATTAGCATAAGTGAGGTAACTCAGGAATGGAAAGCCAAATATCATGTGTTCTCACTTATAAGTGGGAGCTAAGCTAAGGGTACTTGAAGATATACAGAGTGGTGTGACACACACTGGAAACTCAGAAGGGAAGAGTATGAGAAGGGGGTGAGAGATGAAAAATTACCTAATGGGTACAACGTACACTATCTGGTGACAAGTACACTAAAATCCCAGACTTCACCATTATATAATTCATCCATGTAACCAGAAGTCATTATAACCCCTAAAGCTATTGGAATAATTTTTATTTAACAAAAGGCAATCTTATTCCAACAAGGTAGAGGACTAGGGTATTAAATGTCTCCCCGACTCCCCTGCTCCCATTCTGCTTTGGGTTGCCTGAAGCCACAATTATGGTTTTTTGTTTGTTTTTGAGACAAAGTCTTGCTCTGTCTCCCAGGTTAGAGTGCATTGGCGTGCTCTTGGCTCACTGCAACCTCTGCCTGCCGGATTCAAGCACTTCTCCTGCCTGCCTCAGCCTTCCAAGTAGCTGGGATTACAGGTGCATGCCACCACACCTGGCTAATTTTTGTATTTTTAAGTAGAGACAGGGTTTCACCCTGTTGGTCAGGCTGGTCTCGAACACCTGACCTTGTGATACGCCTGCCTCAGCCTCCCAAAGTACTGGGATTACAGGCGTGAGCCACTGTGCCCGGCCATAATTATGTTTTGTTGTCTGTCCATTTACTTATGCTCCCTCCTAGGTGAGCAGCAAGATTTCTCAGGAACAAATATTCAAGGATTCCGGTGGAAAAGACTGAATTATGAGGCTTTACTTTTCCATTTGTATTTCCTTCCTTCCTTCCTTCCTTCCTTCCTTCCTTCCTTCATTCCTCCCTCCTTCCCTCCCTCCCTCCCTTCCTCCTTTCCATGTTACATTCTCTCTCTTGATCACTAAGTCGTTCACTTTCAAAATGTACTAAACATTCATTCTATGAGAGACTTTATATTAATCATGATAAGAAAAACCAGACTTCTAATATTTAATAAAATTCATTTAAAAAGCATTGCCTCATCAAGGCCTCTGCTAGATGCTGGAGATGCGGGGTCTACGATGACGAGCACATCACTGATTGTGATCTCAAGAAACCCATTGCCCTGTAAGGGGAGACAGACATATTACTCATTTGTTTCATCACTGAATCCCTAGGTAGGATGCTGGAACTATTGGCTCTTTTCCATCTTTAACATGCCGAACCATGCCTGGACTCCATTGATATGCAATAAACGATGAAACAACTACATTTATTAGAACACCTGGGGTGTGTCAGGTATTTGCATGTTTTATTATTAATCCATTTCCCAACCTATGACAAAGCTGTGGTCTATCCCATTTCACAGATGAGGAAAAGAGGTACAGAGAGGTTAGGTAATTTATCAATCTTAAGCATCATTAGAGATAAAATTTTTAAAAAGGTAATACAGGTCTTCCTGATACCAATGCACATTATTTTCCTACGTTTCCATGCCTTTTATTCAAAAAATAAAAAAACCACTAGGTATTATTTATTTAAAGTTGTTGAGACCTTTCTAATTTAAGAAAGAAACATTTTTTCTAACAGGCAGGAATTTGGGTTGTAGCCAATTTTGCATGGCAAGAACTTTAACAAATAAATATGTAAATATAACTGACATGTCCCCTATGTCATACTAGCCTGAAGTGTCTATAGCATGAATACCCAAATTTTGTTATTTCAAAGGCTAGCATCTGGAAGATTGTAGGATCTTAGCACCATCTAGCTAAAATCTCTTTCCAATTGTTGTTGCTATTCACATATACTCAGTAGTAACTCATCTTTTATTATTCTATTTTGGTTCCTTTGTTGACAGCTCCTGTAGAAAGTCACTTGGGGTGGCTGTCACCATTAACATGGCACTCAAGATCATGAATGACAATTCTGTGCTCCTGCTGAGGAATATTCATGTCAAAGGCCCACAAAATATACTTCCAAAGATTTTTTTAATCATTATGACTATGTGCCCAAAGTAATTTGTCAAAAAGACTTTGCCCATGGAACTCACTCACCACATGCTCTCACCACCACCTCAATAGTGAGTTGAGAGCTCCTGCTGTATTTTCTACAGTACACATTGCATCAGACCCAAGTTATATTCCCTGCCTAAAGGAGGAGAATGCTCCACTCCTCAACTCTGCCTGATTCTTTGTGACACAGCCTGAAGAAAATGTTCTTATATGTATTAGATTGGTTGTAAAAATTCTCACTCCTTTCTGAATCCATATCCATTGATAGTAAGCTCCCTAAATCTGAGTTTGGACCATGTGATTTGTTCAATGATATAATAACAAACTTGATGTAAGTAGAGGCTTGAGAAAGGACTTTCAAGAACACGCCTAGACAAGACTGCTAGAGGATGAGGCATGTGAAACAGATATAGCTGTCCCAGGCAAGGCGATTTTAGATTTGCCAGTACTCAGCTGATCACCTGAGTCGCAGAAAGACCAGAATAACTGCCTAACTCAAACCAGCCTGATTTAGCAGAAATGCCCATTCAAGTCATAGACTTGTAAAAACATAACTTACAATTATTTCAAACCACTATATTTTTAAATAATATATATTTTCAATTTTTGTAGTTACATAGTAGGCACATATATTTATGGGGTATGTGAGATATTTTGATACAGGCATGCAATTTGTAATAATCGCATCAAAGGAAAGGGTACTCATCCCCTCAAGCATTTAACCTTTGTGAAACAAACAATCCAATTATACTTTTTTAGTTATTTAAAAATATACAACTAAATTATTATTGACAATAGTCACCTGTTGTGCTATTGAATGCTAGGTCTTATTCATTTAACTATTTTTTTGTATCCATTAACCATTTGCACCTCTCCCAACCCCCCTACTGCCCTTCTTGACCTCTGATAACCATCCTTCTCCTTCTACTATATCTCCATCAAAAACACCACTAAGTTTTTAGTGTTATTTATTATACAGCTGTAGCTAACTGATATATTGTGAATTGTCTCACAAATTATCTCACTGAAACAGATTATTTAGCTCCTGCTACCAACATTTCTCTCCAGAGAGTCATCCTCCTGTATCACCCCTTTCCTTTCTGCCCTTTCTCCCACAAATCTGCTTAAAAATTCACCTATGGTGCTATCGAAAAGCGGACATACATGACCTATTACCAGCTATATTCCTCTGTCCTTAATCCCCAACCCTTCTCCTAGTCCCTATCTCTGCATTCACTAAGGTACCAACATGCTCTCTTCTCCTTCAATAAGAGAGAAAAGTAAACACAAGCATCTCATATAAGTTAATTCATACAAACAGATGTCTATAGCGTTGCTAAATCTATCATTTGATTAGGCAGACATAAATAAGACTACATTATCTTCAGACTAAGCAAAGATCTCACAAAACAGAAAAGAAATACATATAAACATAATTTATATACAGTCTTCCCTTTGTATACAAGGGTTCTGCATATGCAGGTTCAACCAGCCATGGATTGAAAATATTAGAAAACAAAACAATATAAAAGTACAACAGTTTATACTTTATTCTCCTAACACTGGTCTTTTTGTTTTTATTTTATGTTAATGTTTTTTTAACATATAAATAATTTTAACTGTTATTTTACACTCAGGAGGTACAGGTACAGGTTACTTACATGGGTGAGATGGAACATGAATAATCCCATCATCCAGACAGTGAGAATACTACCTAGCAGTTTTTCAAATCTTGCCTTCTTCCTTCCCTCCTCTATCTAGTAGTCCTCAGGTTCTATTTTTGCCATCTTTATGTCCAAAAATGCCCAATATTTAGCATCCACTTATAAGTGATAATCTGCTATATATTGTTTTCTGCTCCTGCATTAATTCACTTAGGATAATGACTCTTAGCTGCATTCATGTTGCTGCAAAAGACATGATTTCATTAATTTTTATGGCTAAGTAGTATTCCATGATGTATATGTACCACATTTTATTTCTCCAAACGACCACTGATGAGCACCTAGGTTGATTCCATGTCTTTGCTATTATGATAGTTCTCCAAATTGCTTTTCACACTGGCTGAACTAATTTACATTTCCACCAACAGTATGTCAGTCTTAGCATCTATTGTTTTTTGGCTTTTCAATAATAGCCATTCTGAATAGAATTGTATTGTGGTTTTGATTTGCAATTTTCTAATGAATTGTGATATGCAGCACTTTTTTGTATGTTTGTTAGCCACTTATAAGTCTCCTTTCCAAAAGTGTCTGTTCATGTCTTTCACCTATTTTTTAATGGATTATTTGTGTTTGCTTGTTGAATTGTTTAAATTTCTTATAGATTCTGAATATTGAACCTTTGTCAGCTGTTTAATTTGTAAATATTTTCTCCCATTCTGTAGGTTTTTCTTTTACTCTGTTGATAGCTTCTTTTGCTCTGCAGGAGCTCTTTAATTAGGTCCCACTTGTCAATTTTTGGTTCTTTTTTGTTTTTTGCAATTGCTTTTGGGGACTTAGTTATAAATTCTTTCCCAAGGCCAATGTCCTGAATGGTGTTTCCTACGTTTTCTTCTAGGATTCTTACAGTTCGAGGTTGCACATTTAAATCTTTCATTCATATTGAGTTTGTTCGTTTGTTTTCCTCTTGTGAAAGGGAGGGGCTCAGTTTCATTCTTCAATCTTGGCTAACCAGCTATCTCAGCAGTATTTATTGAATAGGAAGTCCTTTGCCCATTGCTTGTTTTTGTCAGTTTTGTCAAAGATCAGACGGCTGTAGGTGTGTGGTTTTATTTTTGGTTTCTCTATTCTGTTCAAATGGTGTATGTGTTTATTTTTGTACCACTATCATGCTGTTTTGGTTACTGTAGCCTTATATTATAGTTTAAAATCAGACATGTGATGCCTCCGACTGTGTTCTTTTTGCTTAAGAACAATACAACAATTTTTAAAACACAAATAAGAAAACAATACCAGCATAACAATCATTTACATTGCATTTACACTGTACTAGTTATTATAAGTAATCTAGAGATGATGTAAAATATAAAGGAGGATGTACTTAGGTTATATGAGAATACAACACTATTTAATATAAGGAACTTGAGCATCTTCAGATTTTGGTATCTGTGGGAAGTGCTGAAAACAATCCTCCAAGGAGGGATGACTGTACACAAGTACATCATGGACACACACACACTTAGATGTGACTTGCATGCATTACATAGAATAAGATTAAATCAGTATGAATAAGTAGAGGAGATGATGAAGTGTAAAGTCAGAGACGATTGCATTATGTTATAATACATTTTTACCACTAAGAGCAGATCTCATTACTTATTTTGGCTTCTATTATACATGAGCATCACACATACCCTTTCTTAACTGTAGCAGATTCTAAATTAGCAGAGTATAAAGTAGCGATCTATTCAGGCCCTTATCCTGACTTGTGATTTCACCAAGAACACATGAAAAGCTTTGACTTTCTGGGAACCCATCATTTTTACCTGGTGGGAGACCAGGCCCAGCCTTGCCAGGCCATCCTGGTGGCATCAGAGAAAATCAGTCATGCTCTTACTTCTAAGAACCTTTTTCCTTTAGTCTCATCTCTCAGACACTTGCAAACAGGTGCCCTTTTCCTTTAATCCATGCTCTTATCTTACCTAAAATAACCCCCAACATCAGAACAACGTATCTTCCTCCTTTTCTGAGTCAAAATGGTCTCTGCATTTTGTGAGCAATATTTTGCTTGTGAAATACTTGATAAGGACAAACTATAAGCAAGTGAATGCAGTAAAATAAGCACTGTACCGGGTGTCAAGGCACAGTTCTGATCACAGCTCTGTCACCAACTTACTTTGCGAGCATGGACAAGTTATTTCAGACTGGATTTTTGCCTTATTGTTTTTGAAATGCAGCACTTTTCCGAAGTGTTCTTTAAGACTTGATATAGTTTCAGAAACTGTATGAGTGGATCCTGAGGTTCTCAAATTGTGTCAGAAAGCTTGAAGCTGTGCTGCTTAAGGATCTAGATCTTAGATTCTATTATTATGCCCCGGTCACGACACTGTGATCTTTGACCTGATCTGCTTCAGTAGATTTCTATTTCATTTCGCTGTTTCCACTTTTGTATTACTATAATTAATTGTCCACATGGATTATCAAGTAATGCCTGTAAATACAAATCAAATAATCTCCCTTTTTTACAAAAGCACTCTACTGGTTTTCCATTGACCTTATAGTAGAATTCAAATACCAGCTAAACTCAAACTGGCCCTAAAGTACATTACCAACCTCATCTCCTATTACTCTTCCAGGCTGATAACCAGCAAAGAAATAGAAACTCCAATTTTAAAGTCACATGAAATTGGATTCATGCAGCAATCTGAAAGAGCCTGGAAGTTGATTCTCACCCAAGAAACTCAGTAAGAAACACAGTCCTGATGACACCTGAATCTCAGTATTGTGAGACCTTACTCAGAGTCCACTGGACTTTGTGTGAGATCCAGCCAAGCCAAACAAAACTTATAATCTACAGGATTGTGAGATAATAAATTTGTATTTATTTAAAGCCACTAATGGAGTAGTACTTTTTTTTTTACAACAGCAACAGAAAATTAACACAGCAAATGACAGGACTCATCTGTAAAGATTCCATGAGGAAAGAGGTTCCAAATCTCCTTCCATCTCTTATAACTACTTCTCTCTTAGAACCTTTCATCCTACTTTTATGTCAAACAAATCCTAAAATTCAAATTACTCCTAGTCCTGGATGAAACCTCAGCTGATATTGCTGACTTATCATCATTCAAACATGAAACCTGGGCTCTAGATGTAGCAGGTTGATTCCACTGAAGTCTTGCAATCCATTCTTTGTGCCACCCTTGAAGATGGTAAGGGTAGGATAGGGCTTGTCCAACATGGAAAAGGGCCTGTAAATTATAAAATAGAAGAAACTAGGAGCTATTTTGCAAAAAGAAGGGAGCTCAGGGAGACAAATGTCTGCAAGGCCTCAAAGTGGTGAGGAAAGAGACTTCCTTTTATAAATTAAATGGATAGTGTGTATCATAGATAACTTGTGTCTAGGAAAAAAACTGCTAACCATAAAAGGTGTTCAGGATTACTTTTGAAGGTACTTAGATTTAGGATATTGTATTTGAAGAGCATGGCCAAATTGACAGAAATTTGGAGCATTTCAGAATCTCTGGTCCAACATTCTTGTTTTGTCAATGAGTGAACCAAGGCCTAGAGAGCGAGACTTGCTTCATGACCTCTAAAGTCTTTTGCTATCATGAAATTTAGTTTAAATTATTCCTGTTGGACAAAAACCATATGATCACTTCAACAGACATAAAATAAAGGAACTTAACAAAATGTAACGTCCTTTCATGATTAAAAAAAATTATGTATAGAAGGAAAGTACCTCAACACAGTAAAGTCCATGTCTAACAAATACAGAGCTAAAATTATACTCAAGGAGAAAAAGTCAAATAATATTCAATAAGATCAGAAATATGACAAAGATGTCTACTCTCTCCACTTCTCTTCAACACGGTACTGGAAGTTGCAGTCAGAACAATGAGTCAAGAAAGAAATAAAAGGCATCCTTGCTGAGTGAGGTGGCTCACGCCTTTAATCCCAGCACTCAGAGAGGTTAAGGTGTGCTGATCACTTGAGGTCAGGAGTTCGAGACCAGCCTTGCCAACATGGTGAACCCTCATCTCCACTAAAAATACAAAACAATTAGCCAGGTGTGGTGTGGCGTGCCTGTAATCCTAGCTACTCAGGCATGAGTATCATTTGAACCTAGGAGGCAGAGGTTACAGTAAGCCAATTTCATGCCATTGCACTCCAGCCTGGGCAACAGAGAGGAAGGGGAGGGAGAAGGAGAAGGAGGGGAAGGGAAAGGGGAAGGGAAAGAGAAAAAGGGAGACAAAGAAATCTCAAAGAAAAAAAGAAATAAAAGTCATCCAATTTGGAAAGAAAGAAGTTAAATTGTCCCTGTTCACAGGAAACATGACCTTACATATAGAAAACCCTAAACTACACACATACATGCACACACGCACACATGCATGCACACACACATAATTGTTAGAACATATAAGTTGGTTTAGTAAGGTTGCAGGATGTAAAATTAACACAAAATTCAGTAGTATTTCTATACACTAACAATGAACCATCCAAAAACGAAATCAAGAAAATAATTTTATTTACAATAGGTGTAAAAAAAATAAACAATAAACTTAGGAATACAGTTCACCAAGGAAGTGAAGACTTATACACTAAAAACTATAACATATTGATGAAAGAAGTTGAAAAAGATGCAAATAAATGGAAAGATATTGCATGTTTGTAGATTGGAAGAACAGAAGAACACTAAAATGTCTATCCTACCCAAAAAACTCTACAGATTCAATGTAGTTCTTATCAAAATATGATAGACATTTTTTATAGAAATAAGAAAAATTCTAAAATTCCTACTGAACTGCAAGAGAGCATAAATATCCACAGCAATCTTAAGCAAAAAGAACAAAGCTGAAAACATCATACTACCTGAATTCAAAATATACAACAAAGCTATAGTAATCAAAACAGCATGCTACTGGCATACAAAGAGACACATATACCAATGGAACAAAATAGAGTTTCAGAAATAAAGACATGCATTTAGAGTCAACTGATTTTCAACAAAGGTGACAGGAATACACAGTGAGGAAAGGATGGTTTCTTCAATAAATGGTATTGAGACAACTGGATATTTAAATGCAGAACAATGAAATTTATCTCACACCATATACAACTATCAACTTAAAATGCATTAAAGACTTAAATGTAAGACTTGAAACTGTGAAATTCCTAGAAGAAAACAGGGGAATAGCTCTGTGACATTGGTCTGGGCAACAATTTTTTAGATTAAAACCCAAAAGCACAGGCAACAAAAACAAAAGTAAAAATAGAAAAATAGGATTACTTCACACTGAAAAAGCTTCTTCACAGACAAGGAAATAATCAACAGAGTAACCTATGGAGTGGGAGAAAATATTTGCACATCTTATAAGAGTTTAATATCCAAAAATATATAAGGAACGCAAACAACTCAGTAGCAAGAAAACACATCACCCAAATAAAAAATGGGCTACACACCTGAAGAGACACTCTTCAAACAAAGACATACAAATGCCCAATAAAAAAATCCTTAACATCACTAATCATCAGAGAAATGCAAATTAAAACCACAGTGAGATATCACCTCATACTTATTAGAATGGCTATAATAAAAAAGAAAATATAACACCATGTGGAGAGGACATGGAGACTAGAGATCCCTTGCATACTGTTGGTAGGACTCTAAACCAATAGAGCCATTAATGGAGAATATGGAGTTTCCTCTAAAAATTAAATCTATAATTACCATATGATCCAGCCATCTCACTTCTGGATATGCATCCACAGGAAACAATATTGGTATGTTAAAGAGATAACTACATTAACATGTTTTACAGAATTATTCTCAATTGCCAAACATAGAATCAACTGAAGTACCCATCAATGGATAAATAGATCAAGAAAATGTGGTAAATGTTCAAAATAGCATACTATGTTGTTGCAACCGAAAGGATTTTCTTATTTTTAAAGGCTTATTTTCAGCAACATGGATGACTCTGAAGGACATAGTGTTAAGTGATCCAGCACAGAAAAACAAATACTGCATAATCTCACTTGTATGTGGAATCAAAAAGATGAACTCATAGATGTAGATAATAGAATGATGGTTACTAGGGACTGGAATGGGGTGGTCTTAGGATACAAAACTCAGTTTGGAAAAATATGTTCAAAAGGTCTACTGTAAAACATGGTGACAATAGTTAATAACAATGCATTGTATTCTTGTAAATTGCTAAGAGAGTAGGTTTAAAGTGTTCTCATAACAAGATTGATAACTATATGGGGTAACACATATGTTAATTAGCTCAATTTAGCCATTCCACAATGTATACATATTTCAAAGCAACAAGTTGTACATTATAAATTTATATAATTTTGTCAATTAGAAGTATTAATTCAGTAAAATAAATAAATAATAATAAATAAATGATTCCTGCTGTATGAAATTACAAAAGGTCCATGGGAAGACTATCTAAAGAGATTATGTTGCAGCTTTTCTTTTTCTTTTTTCTTTTTTTTAAAATATATATTTTATTGCATTTTAGGTTTTGGGGTACATGTGAAGAACATGCAAGATTATTGCATAGGTACATACATGGCAATGTGGTTTGCTGCCTACTTCCCCATCACCTATATTTGGCATTTCTCCCCATGTTATCCCTCCCCAACTCCCCACCCCCCACTGTCCCTCCCCTAGTTCCTCCCAACAGACCCCAGTGTGTGATGCTCCCCTCCCTGTGTCCATGTGTTCTTATTGTTCAACACCCGCCTATGAGTGACAACATGCGGTGTTTGATTTTCTGTTCTTGTGTCAGTTTGCTGAGAATGATGATTTCCAGGTTCATCCATGTCCCTACAAAGCATACGAACTCATCATTTTTTATGGCTGCATAGTATTCCAAGATGTATATGTGCCACATTTTCCTTGTCCAGCTTATCACCGATGGGCATTTGGCTGGTTCCAAGTCTTTGCTATTGTAAACAGTGCTGCAATGAACATTCGTGTGCATGTGTCCTTATAGTACCTTATTTGTCCCATTTCCTTCTAATTCATACTTTGGTCCTGTTTATCTCTAATGTGAATTCTGGATTTACAGTATGTACTCTTGCTATCCATGTGCTGAAAAAAACCTGTAGGAACTGTAGTTCTCATCTGAGTCTTCAAATGAAAATCAGATTTCAGATGTGCTTGTGACTTATCCTTCCTTGTCACTTGAAAAGAGATTTGTGTAGTCAAACAAGGGTTCAATCAAGATATTCAAATACTGTTTTATCTACTGAGCAATATTTGCACTTTTACTCATTCAATCACATAGAAAAGCATTAAGTCTTTCCACGATTAATAGAAACATCATAGAAATGAGTAACATAAAATCCTCACCCTCTAGCTCATGGGCAAATGACGTGGGAAGAGGTTACTTCTATACCATACAATGTCATCAGTCCTACAGTGAAGGGCTCTCCAAGATGAAAATGAAAGGAATGGAGAGTGTAGAGTCTGAGGCATAAAAGAAAAAGTTCGGCTCCTTGTACAGAACGATTGCTTCACAGGGAGCTTGGGGATAAAGGAACAGACAACAGATGAGGCTGGGAAGCTTGGCTAAGGTCGTGAATGCCATGTTAATTTGTATTTTATTCTGAAACTAATGTATGTTAGAGGTTGCACTTAAAGAAGAGAAGAAACACGGCAACATTTTATTTTTAAGAAAAGAATTCTGGCACAGTGGGGAAGACCAATTTACCATAACTCCCTTAACAACAGCCATTTTTTTTGTTTTACTAGAAATTATTCTCCTCATTACAATACATCCAGTGGGGCTTCTCAGTTGGTTACATAATGTTAGCTACTAATCATTGCTTTCAAAATGTATATTAGCCATGATTTTTGAAATATTTCTGTTGTATTTGTGCACCCATATTTATAGCAGCATTTTCACAATAGCAAAATGTGGAGGCAGCACAAGTGTCCATCGGTAGATAAATAGTTAAGAAAATGTGGTATACACATACAATGGAATATTACTTAGCCTTGAAAAGGAAGGACATTCTGATGCATACTATAATGTGGTTCACCCTTGAGGACATTATGCTAAGTGAAATAAACCAGTCACAGAAGGACAAATACTGCATGATTCTACTTACATGAGATAAGCAGAGTAGCCAAACTCATAGAAACAGACAATAGAATGGTGGTTGTCAAGGTCTGTGGGGCAGGGGAATAGGAGGTTAGTGTTTAATGGGTATAGAGTTTCAGTTGGGAAAGATTAAAAAGATGGGGATGAATGGTGGTAATGGTTGCATAACAGTGACAGTATACTTAATGCCACAGAACTGCACACTTGAAAGTGATTAAAATTGGCTGGGCAAGATGGCTCACGCCTGTAATCCCAGCACTTTGGGAGGCCAAGGTGGGCAGATCACGAGGTCAGGAGTTCAAAACTAGCCTAACCAATATGGTGAAACCTCTACTAAAAATACAAAAATTAGCTGAGTGTGGTGGCATGTGCCTGTAGTGCCACCTATTTGGGAGGCTGAGGCGGGAGAATTGCTTGAACCTGGGGGGTGGAGGTTGCAGTGAGCCGAGATCATGCCACTGTGCTCCAGCCTGGGCAATAGAGAGAGAATCGGTCAAAAAAAAAAATAGTGATTAAAATGACAAGTTTTAGGTTGTGTATATTTTGTTACAATAAAAAATACATACATAAATTACAAACGAGGCAAACTCGAAATTCAGTTTGTCAGAGTCCTGGAGTATACTTCATACCATACAGCTTGTCAGGGATTATGCAGCCACTGTCTTCAATTCCTTCTTCCTCTGGATTCTTTCCCAGCTGCATTTCCCTCCTTAAAATGTGATAGACTTGTCCTCTTCTGGCCTGTATAAAGCAGAGACCAGTTCCATTGCTAGGTAAAACTAAAATGACAAGGGGGCGTGTGAGATCGTTTCATACATCCCACATCTTTATCTGCACCAAGAGACAAGCCTGGGCCAACTCTTGTTCATTTTGTTCTGCTGAATCAGGGAAATTCCATCTCTCTTGCAGTATGTGGTCATACTAATAGGGCCTCAGGTAGGGGGACAACCTGCCAGACGTCTCTGTGTCTCTGGCTTTCTCCCTTGTATTTGGCATGAGACTAGGAACCCAGAAATTTTCAAAGAGAGGGAAAGGGAAGACCTGCAAATTGAGCCAGGCCAGAGGCCTGAGTTGACCATTTTTAGCCAGAAACCAGAGAGGATGCTTGCTGTAGAGTGGGACTCCAGGAACCTGGTGCCTGCTGAGATGGCACCAGAATATAAAACACCTGAAAAATGGGAGATGCCAGCAGAAACAAACATAATAAAGACAGGGAAGGGTAGAGCAAGTGGCCCGGGTGCATATTCTGCTCCATGATTTTGGGAAAATCTTACCTCTCTGAGCTACAGAAAATTTAACTTATAACATGAACACATTATTCTATAGAGTTATGATGCATAAAGGGATGACAAAATACGGTGTATGATATGCTACAGGTGCCCGCAAATGTTAGAGCCTCTCTTCCTAGCATCATATCAAGAGGCAGCCCAGTTCTAAATGATATACTGATCTCCCCTTAACAGGCATCTGTGCATCTCTGTTTCAAAAGATGGTACCACCCAGTTTTCCCCAAATATATCATAATCCTATTAAATGCCTACTGTGTGCATTTTGATTGTTCATCTTAGATCTCACTCTAGCCTTTACTTCTGATGCTCGAATTGCTTTTGATACTTTCCTCTTACTTCTTTTATGTCCATCTTGTTTTGCAGGTTTCAGACCACGTTTGGGGACATGATTGTTGTTGGATGCTTGGCTAGGGTTAGGTGACACAGAATGATGCTTCCGGGACTTCTGGAGCTTTTTCTTTCCTTACTCGTACCTAACTGGGCTTGTGCTTCCATTTCCATGCTGCCCACTATTCTCAATTATCTGCTGAGGGGTCCTTGAGTAGTATCTTCAGAGAATAACTTTTTAAACGCACATTTGAAAAGTGTTCTACTGGGGGAAAAAATCAGTAGATGATATTTGCTCTTCATTTTGTCACATAACCAGGGGCTGGCCTCCAAGGATTTTAAATGTGGAGAGGACCTTTGAGATCATTTGATGCAGAGGTGGTAAACTTCAATGCCCACCAAGGCCAAGCAGGGAAGGTGAATGAGTGATGTCAGTAAGGAGAGTGAAGTGGAAAGGCCAGACTTTATCTAAAGGCAAAGCTGCTATAGAGGTTCCCAAGACTGATGCCCTCTGTGATTGTAGGAATGCTCTAATGCACCCAAATATTTATTTGTTGACAATTAATATCCTTAAAAATATTAATGTTGGCACCAAATACAAGCATTTTAAAGATAATATGTAGGTCAAATAAGCATTTTAGCACATCCCTGAACCACCAGTTGGCAATTTCTGACTTGCCCAAACCCTTCATTTTACAGAGATCCAGGATATAGACATACACTGCCCAAAGTCTCCCCAGACAGCCGTAGCAGAACTAGAATGAGAACTCACGTCTGAGGCTGATCCACAATCTGTTCAGTATACCTCCAATTACATGAGTCTTTCATTCCATTTGGGAAGAAAAGGAAAGAGAGAGGATGAAATGCTCTTAGAATGAGGGAGTAAAAACAAGGGTAACCCTGAGGTGGAATACGATACCTTTCTCAAAATTTCATCAACTCAACACATTTTTGCTGAACAAACGCAATCTGCTGACACTGTCCTAAACACAGAGGACTCTATACGGAACAAAGCAGACGTCCTTGCCCTCATTACTGTACTCACTTTCACTTCTTGAACCTCTCAATATTTCACATTCAGACTTTCATAATACTCTCTCTTTGATGAGAACGGGGTTCTCCTGACAAAGCCTGGCTAAACGTATTCATTCTTCAAGATCCAGCTTAGATTCTGCTTCTTCCAGGAAGCTTTCAGCCATGCACACACTCACAGATCTGTATCAGATAAACCTCCTCTGAGACCTCTCAGTGCCTTGCATTTTCCTACTGAAACACATCTCACAAGCATTCTAACGTCCCTTGTCTCCACTAACTTCTGAGCTACATGGGAGCATATACCATGGCTATCTTGTACACAACTTACTCTCAGCACATTGAGCAGTCTGTAGCACAGAGTTGGTGTTCACCAAATGGTACGCATTCCTTCCAAAAATGGCAAACCAAGACCATGAGTGTTCCTCAGTACCAACCTCTGATAGATCCCATACTGTCCCCCACCCCAGTCTCCTAAGATCTTCTCATTTACTCTCCACTAGGCCCCCTCCTAGTGCCCAATCTTCCTTCCCCTCTCCGTTTTTCCTTCCAGCCCCACGTTTTTGTTCTGGAATTAGTCTCCACTTTATTAGGCTTGTGCTCCCTTTGAAGCCGTGGCTACACATGGCCATATAAACCCTGGCATCTCAGCCTCCAATCATCAAGATCCTTGGTGACCTGACAATAAAACATCTGGGCAACTGACTCATATGGGTTTTCTCTTGATGCGCGTGGCTTGGCACCACTTAGGCACTGCCTGAAGGTCGGACGCTGAATCCCTGATGCCGTGACAATTTTCCTTTGGTCTCTTGAAATCATCAAGGGCTTGTATACATGGGTAAGGCTTTTTTAATCAGGGAACAGCTGCTTGTGGTGGGGGAATCTATTTGTTGAGCCCACTATTAATTAGTAACATTTTCGAAAGCAGAACAACAAGAGCAAAGTTTATGACTAGAAGGGAAAATTGGAAGCCATATGTCAAAGCTGTGGGTGATGAATATTGGATTAACATGCCGTGATTGAAGGATTTTCAGGTGAAAGATAAAGATTTCCTTTCTATGACTTTAGAGGATGAAACTTTGACTAGAAGTTTCAGGGAAAAGGATTTTAGACTTTATCCTTTCAACAAAAAGGACCACATCATAAGATACTCTTTTGTTGTCTTTCGATAAACATGTGTAAAATTCCCGTGTGTTTTGAGCCATTTCGTGAACCAGGCATGAAATGAACAGTTATCAAATAGAGTTCTTGCTCTCAAGGAGATTGCAGTCAAATGAGGGAAACTAACACCGAAACAGGAAAATCTGAGCATACAATGTTGAAGTACAGTGACACATAAACCTTGTGAGAGCAGAAGAGCAGGGCACCATTTAGGGCTTTCAAACCTGGTACTGCCAGCTACTGGCGATGTGATCTTGAAAAAATCTCTTAACTTACCTGGTAGGATGATACTGGACCTAAAAGGATTTCATACAAGCAACATTTTGTAAAGAAAAATGGACTTACCAGTGTTCGTGTCCACCATTAAACTTTCCCAAATTCGTTTAGGACTGTCTTGTAAGTTATTGAGATTCTGGTCTTAGGAAGAATTTAAAGAAGCCAGTACCTTCCTAGATAAAAGATGTTTAAAGAGAAATTCCTACACTGGGGAGAGGCTTGTATAAATAGAGAACTTCTTCTTTCCAGTGTCTTGTTTTGAATAACATTAGTGAGTTTGTTCCAAGAAATAGAGAATGTGTTGAAGTTAAGCTAGCAGCCATGTGGCACGAAAAATTAATTCATCCCTAACAATGGAATTGAGATGGCTACCCCTGAACCCTGCCCTGATTAAGAGTATTTCAACTTAGATCACTAGCAAGCCTAAGAGTCCCCTTCTCATTCTCCAGTGACAATCTAGTTTCAGAATTTATTTTTCCAAGATTTTGCCACCCCTCCTTTTATTTATGTATTTGTTTGCTTATTTATTTGAGATGGAGTCTTACTCTGTCATCCAGGCTAGTATGGAGTAACACGATCTCTGCTCACTGCAACCTCCACCTCCCAGGTTCAAGTGATTCTCCTGCCTCAGTGTTCCCAGTAGCTGGTATTACAGGCATAAGCCACCATACCCAGCTAATTTTTGTATTTTTAGTAGAGACAGGATTTCACCATGTTGCCTAGGATGGTCTTGAACTCCTGATCTCAGGTAATCTGCCAGCCTCAGCCTCCCAAAGTGCTGGGATTATAGGCTTGCAACCTGTCCTTCTGTCTCATCCCTCTACCATCACCAAGTCCCGTTGATTTTACTTTCTAAACAGACTTTTATTCATCTTCAGGCATTTTCTCTGTGCTGCCTTCACCATCTGTAGTCTAGCCTCTAGTCTTGTTTTCTTACCTCTAGCATCCAGTATAATCCCTTCTTTAAACAATAGCCAGAGCGATACTTTATAAATGAAAATCTCATCATATTAGTTTTTTACAGAAAACCATTCATTTCCTATCCCTGCCTTCAGGATCCAGTCCAAGTTTTGGAACAATGTACACATTATGCTCTGGTCAGCAAAAGCAACCGCACTTCTCAATTATCTATCTGGAGTGTTCCACGGGGTCTTTGCACATGCTGTTCCCTGTACTTGAAAACATCCTCCTAGTCTGAGTGAAGATGTCCTTCTTCCTTTATGAAATCTTCCCAAACTTTTGCCCTCTTCACTTCTCCTCTATGTTAGAATTAATCACTTATCCCTTGAGGCTTCAAATGACTGCATGTGTACCTCCATACAGTATTTGTTAAATTAAGAACTTAAACTGCCCACAGGACCACCTGGTGGAAAAAAAAAAAACAGCAAATTCATACATTCATTCTTGGGGTTTTTCTTATTATAAGAGGTCCCAAGCACTGAGCATTGAGCCAAAGAAGAAATCCAGCAAATTTCAAGATTTATTCTCTTTCTTCAGCTAGCTCATAATCTCCATACAGAAGCCTGCTAATTAGACTATATAATTAGTGTCATCATGGAGATCTGAAGAATAATCAAGTTAGGTGAGATTTTTCATTTTCTTGTGCCATCTGGGGACATCGAAGCGTAACTTTCCGATGTTATATCATGAACAAAACATGTATTCAAGCAAGAGATAGTCCCATTTATGTTTCTGTGAGACAAAGGCACAGAGTAAAGATGAGCGATTCATCCTTAAAATCTCGACTCTCCCCACAGAGGCTCAGTTGGTGGGCAGGGGCAGTATCCAGCACTTGCATTCTCCTCTGTGGAAGCTGCTGGCCAGTGGCAGTCCTTTCCACCAGGGACCCTATTGCCATGAAGGAGGAAGATTTAGGAGCACATTCAGCCTTTGATGGGCCACCATCTGGAGCTGTCACATTTCTTTCCCTCAGGCAATAAAGGTGTTGTTTGGAGCTTATTAATCCAGCATAACAACAACAAAAAGTATATAACTGCATGAACAATTTACCTGGCTGGGAAGGGAGTTGGAGCATGAGTGCTTAACTTTTGGGGTAATGTGACAATTTTTTTTAGGAAATGTGAAGGGCAGGAGAGTTACTACTCAAGGACATTGAAAACTAATAATAACAAGCACTTTAAAAATGGCATGCTAATCCTTGTGGCAACCTTTCTTCTGCATTGTAAAGATGTGCAATTCCTTGGATTGGAATCACCCAGAATAGGAGAACGTGACGGGTGGGAGTCATGGCATTCCCTAATTATGTTATTAGTATTATTATTGGGCTTATTCAATTCCTAATGAAATTTCTAGGCCTGAAATATGTTTCACTAGCCTACATCATCAAAAAGATTTAGCTGAACTCATGCTATCCACAGGAATTGTGAAGGCGTAGATTGGGCACTTATATAATAGGACTCAAGAGACCTGGATTTTGTCCCAGCAAAACCCAAGGTGAATCGACATCCCACTCTGTTCCTGCATTTTCCCATCTCTAAGATTGGGATGGGATATATTGGACAAGAGAAATTTCTTTCTAGTTCTGCCTTTCTTGGCACCTATATTTCCATGAGTTTTATTATCTCAGCTATATCTCTCTTAACAATGATACTGTAATAGAATATTGTAAGGAAATCATCAGAGAACGTTCACCAGAAGATCGAAATTTCCATTGTGTTCATCAGGAACACATAGCTCTGAGTTCTGTGACACTTATAAAGAGGGCCCTACGATCAACCTTAGTGAAATCTGATGTTCATTAAAATATTGGTAACACTTCTAAAAATAATGATAGCCACATCAAGCAGGCCACAGAAAATATCCATTACACAACTATGGTGACCATAAGATATCAAAGCAAGTGAATTAATTGTATTTGAGTGGACCAGTTGCCATTATAACCTTGATCCGTATTGAGATTGTTAGTAATGATAATTAATAACAGTAATTTCTATATAGTATGGTATTTCTCCGTGAGTAAAGACAGCAAGTTACTCGGAGTAGAGTTATCATTGTGACTTCAAAGCACAATGGTTATAAAGTTTATAGCATGGTGTCTAGTATAAAGTGAGTGCTTCGTAAAAGTGGGATTAATTGTTGTCATTTTCATGAGACAGGTAGGCAGGAGAAGAAATTGTTAGATCAATGTTCCAAGTGCTGCATTTACTAGATGTGCTTTAGAACCCAATTCTCCTTATTTCTGAACCTATGTACTGTTTCTATAATAGTATGTTAAGGAAGGAAGGAAGGAAGGAAGGAAGGAAGGAAGGAAGGAAGGAAGGAAGGAAAGAAGAAAGAAAGGAAGGAAGGAAGGAAGGAAGGAAGGAGGGAGGGAGGGAAGGAGGGAAGGGAGGAAAAGAGAGGGGAAAGGAGGGAGAGTAACACGGGGGATAGGGGAAGGAAGGAGGAAGGAGCAAGGGAAGGGGGAAGGGAAAGGAGACGGAAAGAAAAAGAAAATTAAAAAAGGTCTAATGAAAATATGGCATGTCATCTCTCTTTTTCCCTCATGAAATATAGACTGAGAATGAATGAATCCAGTTGGATAGAACGGAATTTCTTGGAACCAGAATTTGTGGTTAGAATGGCTCCTATAAAAGTTGTGTAACTCTCTATCAGTCAGTGGGTTCTGAGCATTAGAAATGGGCTGGGTGTGGTGGGAGATATAGACACCTGTCGCAGACAGCTCCGTCTCCAAGCACGTACTCTGTACCAGGCACTGTGCCAGGGGCTTTAATGCACTATCCCATTTTTGTCTCACAATAGTGTTGAGAAGTGGATAATTTTAAGCCTATTTACAGATGAGGAAATGGAGACCAAGTGAGAGCTTAAGAAATTTGCCAAGGGACATGTATCTTGTAAGTGACTGAGCTAGAATTTAAACCCACACTTCTTGTACTCCCAAGTCTAAGTCACAAAGCTTCTTGTCCACGTCTTTATACCCTGCTTGGCCAGAGAGGACATATACATAAGAGGCAAAGTGAAAGAGTTCACTGTGTGGAGAGACTCCTTTGTATATTGGATCACATCATTTTTATAACTGAGTTATGTGAGGTGAAGGAGGCATTGCCATTTTCATTTCTCAGATGGTGAAACTGAGGTGCAGATGGGTAGAGTGGTTGGCAGGGAGATGAGGGCAGGACAGCTGCTCAGGTGCACTAGGAAGGTTCTCTTGGGAGTTAGCTGTGAGGTTGAGGTAGTGTGGGTTTATTTTCTCCTTTCCGATGGTTGAAAAGAGAGGTGTTAGTACAAAGAAGTAAAAGCAAAATCTCTAGTCAAATGGCTTTGGCTGAAACCCTACCATAACCTCCAGGGAGTCAGTCAGCCTCTGCTGGTAAGTCCCAGGCTCTCCATCATCAGGAAAGCATGGCTAAGAATTGTGCTAATTTCAAATGGGTGAATAAAAGATCTGATGCTTTAAAGCTTAACAGTGTGCACAGTCTTAGCAAGCACCACAGAAATTTTAATTATCACATCATCATTGCCATCATCATCATTATCAATTTTACTGTCTAGCAGCAACAGGAACTTGAATTAACCAGCCAAGATAGAGTCAATTCATGAAT
Source organism: Cacajao melanocephalus (assembly GCA_963573385.1). Lineage (NCBI taxonomy): Eukaryota > Metazoa > Chordata > Mammalia > Primates > Pitheciidae > Cacajao > Cacajao melanocephalus. Next base: position 63,440 of record CAUYLG010008205.1, on the reverse strand, counting down.
TCATGCACACATGAAAAATCCTAGGCTCACCATCTCTTTTCTGTTTTACCCTAGGTCAGTCACTCGACACTCCTTCCCCTCCTTGGGCTTCAGGATTCTAATCTCTGAAGTGGACCTAACAAAGATTCCTGCTGTTCACCCCCTTGCAGGGAGGTCCTAATTTTCAAGTGGGGTAAAGAAAGAGAAAGCCTTTTTGCAAACTCTAAAGCAGACTGGGTATATAAAGAGTCTGTGTTGCTAACTCATCTTCAATTATTTTTCTCTTTTTAAATAACTAAAATCCACGCATAAATATACTTTCATTGTGAATATAAAAGACAAAAATTCAGACAAAACAAAAGTCCCCTGGACTCATTCTTGCATGTTTACCCTGGGCTCTCCCAATCTCTTCTTCCAGTGTGTACCATCCCAATCCCTGTTTTTACCATACTCAGCTTGTTGTGTGGTTGTTACTTAATATTTTGCTTTTCTAATGACATATATGGGAAAGTGGTTAAGTGGTGGGTTCAGGACCCAAACTGCCTGAGTTTGACTTGTAGTTCTACCATATTTTAACAATGTGGTTAAGTTGTTTTTCCTCTCTGGTCAATTTTCCTCTCTGCAAAGTGAGTGCACAAATTAGGTCTTTGTTTTGAGGATTGACTAGATTAATGCAGCACCCAGCATTTAGTGATCCTTAGTATATGTTTATTAGTATTATTATTGGACAGATGAGTTAATGAAGGCATGGGTCATACTTGAATTCTTGACACTTAGCCTATTGCCAGGTGCCCAGTGGGTGATTGATAAAGATTTATTCAGTTAGTAGAAGAAAGCTACATTCATTTTTGTCTGAGGATGCCACTAGGGAGTGGGGAAAGCTCAATAGAATGACTATTAAAATGAAAATCACTTATATTACTTGACTGATTACTCTGTACCAGACAATTCCTAAGTACTTAGTAAATACTGACTCATTTAAGACTCATGGAAACCCTAAAGAGTAGATGTTATTACTGCTCTCATTTTATCAGTGAATGTACTGACTCACAGGTTAAGTCCCTTGCACATGGTCATATAGCCAGAAACCAAACCTGGTCAGTGTGTGGCAGGGAGGAACGTTTGTTCCTGGCATAGGAACTTTTTATTTGTCTCCAATCCTTATTCTCTACCCGTAAGAGTTTGTTAACTGACTTCTCATGAAGATGTTGGGTAACTTGGCTGGTAGTAACCACCCAACAGTTTCTCCACTTGTCTATCTGGGCTGATAGTGTTTGCTCTCTCCCCTCTGAAGGATGAATATCATGATGCAGGACATAAAAATAAGTTAATATTGTGTTCGAGAACTTATGCATGACAGTGACCAGGTAGTCTGAGATAGGTGTTGAGATCATTTGGCAGGTTCAAGCCTGATTGTCTGAGTGAGGCTGTTTTCCAGAGAACCACTCCTATACTTAGAGTCCATTGAACTTCAAGACCTAGCTTACTACCCTGAACTGTGTTCACAATACAGAATGACTCTAGAGTGCTGATGAGAATCAGGGAAGAGCTAAGTGGGAAGGACTCCTAGGGGGCACATCATCCAGGGCTCTTAACAGGATTCTTATTGGAATCAGGAAGGAAATTACCAAGTCTGTAAAATAAGATGTGAAATTGTCTATAAACATGAGGTAATGTTCAGAGTCATTTAATACTGTGCAGATCATAGACACCAACCAATCAGAAAGGACTTTGATTCTATAGAACAGAAAGGACAGTGGTCCCAGAGAACAGCTATACTAGAGCTTATTGTTGCCCATAAAACCAGGAACCAGGTCATTTTCCATTTCCAAAGGTCTGACAGGTTCTCAAAGAGAAAAATAAAAGATCTGTCTAAAGCAACACTGGAATTTAGTGGCAGAAGTGAGACCAGAGCCTGGACTCTCAACTCCCACTAGAGTTCCTCCATCAGTCTAGTCTCTCCTGTGGCCCTTACTGAAGACTGCAAAAGCAGATCCAAGTGTGAGCTCGTCATTTCTCAACATGACAGTGTAATGTAAGTTTAAGTTTCCCTTTCTTCTGAGGACCACAACATACTCTCCATAAACTAGAGCCACTGTCTAAAGTTACTATTATTTATTAACTTTTTTAAAGTAGTGCTTTCACTACTCACAATAGTAAAGATATGGAATCAATCTAAATTCCCATCAATGGTAGTCTGCATTTTTAAAAATGTGGTTTATATACACCATAGAATACTATGCAACCATAAATAAAATGAGGTCATGTCTTTTGTAGCAGCACAGATAGGGCTGGAGGCCATTAGTATAAGCAAACTAATACAGGAACAGAAAACTAGATACTGTATGTTCTCACTTATAAGTGGGAGCTAAACATTGAGTACATATGAACTCAAAGAAAGGAACCACAGACAACAGGGCCTACTTGAGGGTGGATGGTAGGAGGGTGAGGATCAAAAAATCCTGGGTACTATGGTTTATTATCTGGGTGACAAAATAACATATACATCAAACCCCGCAACACACGATTTACTTATATAACAAATCTGCACATGTATCTTTGAATATAAAAGTTATAAAATATGAAAAGGAAAAAAAAATTTTTTTTTAATTAGTGCTTTTATGCATGGTCAAGTCAGTCCAGGGTCTGTATGCTCCCAGGATTATGCGATGTCTTCTCTCAATGTTCATCGCAATAGTGTTGCCCATGGACCTAACTTTCGAGGGCTGGACACTGCTGGTTCCCTTTATCAGTGAAGTTAAGAACGGACTTGAGGCATTGCACAGTAAATCTCTAGTTATCTTAAAGGAACTTGCAAATTTCTCATTGCTGTAGTTTATTTTAAAGGTTAAGAAAATGGACGTTGGAGCCATACTTGGTTTTTGGTTCTTGCCAATGTATGCAGTAGTCTAAAGATGCTTTTCTCCTCTATGAAATGAAGATAATCATATTGCCTGCCTAGTAGGGGTCTTATAAAGACTAAATAATGTAATGTATAAACACTCACCCCATAAAAACACTGATAAGTGTCCACTATTTGTAACAATACTACTAGTAATTTTAAGAATGAAAAATCTGCTAGGCGCGGTAGCTCATGCCAGTAATCCCAGCCCTCTGGGAGGCCAAGGCAGTCGGATCACGAGGTCAGGAGTTCAAGACCAGACTGGCCAACAAGGTGAAACCCCGTCTCTACTAAAAAATACAAAAATTAACTGGGCATGGTGGCTCGTACCTGTAATCACAGCTACTTGGGAGCTTGAGGTAGGAGAATTGCTTGAACTGGGAGCCGGGAGGCAGAGGTTGCAGTGAGCCAAGATTGTGCCACTGCACTCCAGCCTGGGCTATAGAGTGAGACTCCATCTCAAAAAAAGAAAAAAGAATGAAAAATTATGCTAGTCAGCTAGCCAGGCAGTAACATAGTGTTGAGCACATAACTGACAATTGATAAATAATTATTGATGAATAAATGAATTATCATCACCTGCAGTAACAGAAGCAGCATTTTGGTAGAAAGCATATTGGTTAGGAAATTCTCACTTTGAAATGTTTTGAATGTGTGACTTTGGGAGAGTCCTTTCCCCTCTGTGGATCTTTATTTTTAAAGTGAGAGTGTTAGATTCAACAAGTTATTCAGCACTTTCTGTTAAAAAGCAAACACACACATATAAACTGCAATGAGCTGGTGTGTCACATACTAATGGCTAACATCATCTTTATATACCTACTATCTAGCCAAGGTTATGTCCCTGTGGGCAAGCTAAGTAGCAACATAAGGCTGTGCATGATAGTGCTGACTGAATGGCTTGGAGATTAGGTATGAGAGTTTCAGAAGAGGGAGAATTAATTCCAACTGGTGGAGGGTATAAGGAAGGTTTCCTGAAAGAGTTAGGACTTTCTTCAAATGTGTTTTAAGAATTTGTTGGACTCAAGCTAAGGCGTGGGAGAAGAATGGCAAAATTCTGGAAGTCAGACATAGCTAAGGGTTATGGAAGTTTCACAGAGTTTACCAAATGTTCACTGAACTCCTATTCAGTATAAAACACAGAGAGTAGGCCGGGCCCAGTGGCTCATGCCTGTAATCCCAGCAGTTTGAGAGGCCAAGGTGGGCAGATCACCTGAGGTCAGGTGTTTGAGACCAGCCTGGCCACCATGGGGAAGCCCCGTCTCTACTAAAAGTGCAAAAATTAGCTGGGCCTGGTGGCGCATGCCTGTAGTCCTGGCTACTCAGGAGGCTGAGGCAGGAGAATCGCTTGAACCCAGGAGGTGGAGGTTGCAGTGAGATTGCACCACTGTACTCCATCCAGCCTGGCCAACATGGGGAAGCCCCGTCTCTACTAAAAGTGCAAAAATTAGCTGGGCCTGGTGGCGCATGCCTGTAGTCCTGGCCACTCAGGAGGCTGAGGCAGGAGAATCGCTTGAACCCAGGAGGCAGAGGTTGCAGTGAGATTGCACCACTGTACTCCATCCAGCCTGAGCAACAAGAGCAAGACTCCATCTAAACACACACACGCACACACACACACACACACACACACAGTGTAAACCCCATGAGGGATTCCAAAAGGCAAAAGACTAAGGTCTTATTTTCCAGAAGCTTAAAGAATGGCATAGAAAGGAATATAAGAATATGAATCCAACAATACGAGAGAGGGATAAAAACTAAATAATCCTGTAGGAATGATTTATTTTAATGTTTAGTCATGAACAATGTCATGAAGATGGTGATATATGCACTCAATTGAAGTAAAAGCATATAGGTTAGAGTTCTGCTTTGAACATATATCTTCTAGCTAGGTGATTCCGGGTCAATTCCTGCCTCTCTCTGAACCTGAGTTTCCTATCTTTTCAAACAAACAGAGCAAAACCTACCTATTTGAGTTGCTGTGAAGATGTAGGTTAGGTCCATGCATGGCGCACAGAAGAGGCTCAGCAAGCCACGCTATTCTCAATTGCTATAGATTGAGCTCATCACAAAGCATTGCTGAATTTGTTTCCCATGAGAAGGTCTTCGCTGAAGAAAAATTAATTTCACTCCTTCAATCTCAGTTGATATAAAAAGTGGCCAATTAGACAGATTCTGCAATTTATGAAAAAGAAAAAAAGATCTGAAAGCATTGTCCATTATATGACTCAATGCCTCCTCTCAAATAAACCACAAGATACATTTGCCCTGGAATTAAGCAGAAGGGGTTATCAAACGTTTCATTTTCCACTCAACAAAACACTGCAACACGTACTGAATGAAAAGAATTCCCACTATTGCCCGTTTCTGATTCCTCCCAAAGCTTCCTCTTCCAGGAGATTATAGAGATATTTTCCTGATTCCAATTTAAAACAATAGCAAGATTAAAGGTGGATTAGAGGCAGGCCAGACAAACTGTTAAGAATGTGAACTTTGGAGTGAGATAGGCTTGGTTCAAATGTGTCATGGGATCTCACCAACTTTTTAAAAATCTCATTATTTTCAGTGCTATTTTTTTTAATCTGAAAAATTGAGGAAAATAAGAAATATTACGGATTATAATTTGAGGATTAAATGAATGTAAAATTAAATATATGTAACCAATCAGAATAATGTCTGTCATACTAAATCATAGCTAATTACCATTTTTACTAAAGGAATAAAAAAATGAAATTTATAAAATAATATGCCTTCTACAAAATTTTTTTAAAGCATGCAGTGTAAATTAGTGGTTGTTATCTTTAATGAAAATTCTATGCTTAAGAAATGCTTTGGGTGCCTGAGATGAACAAAATGGGGCACCTTGGCATGAGTGAAAAGACCAGGGTTGTAATCTAGATGTTTCTATTTTAGCTTCTTAGTCTTAAACCTGCAGGAAGGCCAGGAGAGAACTCCATTTGATTCTAAGCCAACCACTGCTGGACACAAAAATTTCCAAAACATACGGAGGAAAACACCCTGAGCTCACCATCTTCCCTTCTGGCCTCTGAGGTCCCTGACTCCCAACCCCCTACCTCCAGCTCAGGCAGACAATCTGATCACCAGCTCTCTTTCTGTGTGGCTCTAAACTCAGAACAGCAATGAGTAAATCACCATATTAATTTTTGTTTCCGAAGGATCTTGGAGATGCTCAAAACTACTCTGGGCTGTGAGTAAATTTATTTTTCATATGATTTAAGAAGACAGAAAGACCGATAGAAAATTGCTGGGCAATTCAGATAAACTGGGCTCAAACTTATCTCCTAGTCTTGGGAAGTTAAAAACTTAGTACAGGGTCTAACCCATAGTGGGTGCTTAATATGAGGGGGGTCATTATGACTGCTGGTGTGATTATTGCAACTGTCAACTCTAGTATATGTGTTAAAATAATACACCCAAACTACTGTTAGGGGGAAGCAAAGAAGCTAATGTTTACCCAACACCCACTGACATATGTACTCATCACTGCACAATATGATATCCACGTCTTATCTAATCTTCCAGATAACCCCAGGAAATCCATAAAAATGAAAAACAAGATTCAAAAGGTTAAGCGATTTTTCCTAGCCCCTAGAGCTAGTACACAGAGTGCTCAATTTGGATTGGCTGGGCTCTTCATTATTTCTTTAGTCTCTTCGGTTCACTTTTGTTTTGTTTTTTTTCTCCCGTAAAATGGGATGATTATTAGATCCACTCTGTAAGTCTGTTATAAGGATTAGATGGGATTGTTCCAATAAAAAGCACTTACATATTGCTTGGAACACAGTGCATACTCAATAAATTGTTATTCAGCAAAGATAGGATTTGAACTCAATTTATTCTACTCCAAAGTCTACATTCTTTTTAGTGACCTTCACTTGAGCAACTGATGAACTATATCTGTCAGGGTGTTCACAGATGCATCATCTGGGGAAATTGAGACAGAGAGAACAAAGAAATTAAGTTGACTGTCAAGAAACTAATAGACTCATAACACCATGATTGGCACCACATGTTGCATAAGGAAGCTATACAACATATATAAATATATATACTTAAATTCAACAGGTATTGTGGACAAACATCTTTATGCATAGCACTGAGCTAGGCAGTTGGGAAAGAACAAATATGAACGCAACAGTCTCTGACCCAAATGGAAAAAAGAAGCATGCCAATATGTAATTATGCCTGTCAGTTTGCTTTGAGGATGTGCTGATAGAAATTCCGAGGAAGTTTTATAAGAGCCCAGAGGAGGGAGCCCTTCAAGCTGCTCAGGGAGGGGTGCAGTTAGTTGAAGATTCTCAGTAGGTGACAGAACTGGTCCTTGAAGATCCTTGCCTTTAAAGATCCTCACCCTTGAAGGGTTCTAATCTTGGAGAAAAGACATAAGCAGGACACTACACTAAGAACAATGAGAGATCCTATCTCAGTGAGCTCAGATTCTGTGAGACAGATGATGCTTGCTTTAGGAATTCTAAGATGAGAATGATCCATCTGGCTTGACATAAGAAGTACATAGGGCTCTGGCTCCAGAGAAAAGCTGAGAAAAAAAAGCTCAAATGACCATTAAAATTTAAAACTGTAGGGAAAAAAGGGGGGTATTTATTTATTGAGCACCTACTATGTCATGCAACACTCTAATCTAATCCTCATGACAACTCCATGGTAAGGTCACAGAGACTCAGAGAAATTAAACAACTTGCTGAGAGTCATAGGAACCCAGGTCAGGGTGACTCTGAAACGAACTTTGAACAAACCTCACTCATTCAAATCAGTCTCAATCTTTAGGACTCTGCTTTGATGTTACTCTTCTAACTTCCAGTAGAATCTTATGTCCTTCATGGAAAAATGCTTTTAGTAATTATCAAACAAAATGAATACTGAAGGAATATATTATAAGAGTGAAGAAACAGAGTAAAACTACCTTTTAGGACAAAAATACCCAGAAACTTAAGGGAGTCCCTCAGGAGTGGGGCTGGATGGAAGGAAACTAACTGAATATGGGTTGACTAGATGGGAATTGTTGCCTTACTCCAATAATTAGGAGCTCCATTGTAGTTTAAATCTGGAAATGATCCTAGGAATATTTGATTCCAGTTTTTTCATTTTACATGAGAAGAGAATGAGATCTAAAGAGCCTACCCAAAGCAGAGTTAGATCTTGAGTCACCTGACATTCAAATGATTGCTCTTCTACTAAAAATGATTAAGAGAGAGGGAACACATCCATGAAAGATCAAGTATTGGAGTAAAAAAGGGATAGCAGCACATGGTACATTATATATATGTGTATATATATAATTGAAGGTCTTATACATATACATATATATGAATGTCAGTCATAGATCAAGGGTTAGGGTGGGTCATGAACCAAGGGTTAAATTTCATGCACTCAATTAAACACAAGCAAATACATACATACATATATACATACACACAGATATGCATAAAGAGTTTCCACAGATGGAAACAAATAGTAAATATATGCTCAATGAATGGACGAGTGAAAAGCTTTGCCAAATGATTCCAATGCATTTAGAGACACAGATCAAGGAGCTCACGGAGCTGGAATACATGAACTTCATTGTCCTTTTGTTTTCCTGCCTACTAGAGGAGAGAAATCACTTGGCCTCCTCAATTCTAGTTTAAGAACCTGATGAACACTTTGTCCTTGACAACAACAATAGAACAAATGGTATTTATATATCATTTTTATTGTTTACAAAATGTTATACTCCAGAGCATATCTTGTCCTCAAAAAAAAATGTGCCAAGTAGATATTCCCATTTTAAAGGTAAGGAAGTGGAAAGGGAAAGAAATGAAGGGACTTACTCACGGACAGAGAACTGGTATGTGTTGGAGGGAGTAGGAAATGAGAACTAAAAATCTTGTGCTCCCACTGCTGGTCTGAGAATTGACCAATTCCCAGTTGTCCAGAAATATTCAAAATTATTGTATACAATGACTTAAAATCCCCCTGGAAGACATGCAGTTTCTAAATCCTAATTGCCACAACTGAAGTAAATCAGTAGTCATGGTCCAGCCTCTATGGAGAGGAAGGGGGATTTTGAATGATATAATTTGTGTTGTTCAATATTGCTCTCTTTTTATCCAATGGCAACCTTTTATAGATGACTTGGAGTTGCAAAAAGTCAAAGATTTGCTTAGGCAAATTCCTTATTCATGACATTGTGCACCCAAGATTTCCTTTCCTCCAGCCAGTCTCTGAAAACACATTTAGGATACAGCGCTATTTTCATTTTATGACTGCAGAAACAGAGTTCAAACATTCTTAACCTAAGACTATACAGCAACTTCTTTCTAAACTAGGAACCTATGAATCTGAGATCTCCCATTTTCAGAAAGGTTCCATAATCGTTGCATATATCACATTCCGGCTTTCATAAAGGGATGTCTGAGTCATTTGCTCATCCGACAAATCGTCATACTTTCACCAACAAATATTCTTTCCTGGTTTTATCTCTTCCTGAAGCGTGTAGCAATGTTCCCAGCTCTCAAGAAAGATCTGGAACAGCCCTGAAGATAAGAGCACATGGGGAAGAAAGTCACAATTTAGTGGAGTTAATTTCATTACAGGCTTTCAGCTCGCTATTCATATGCAAACTTCACCCAACATATTTTTATCACTACCTTTTTGGAATAAATTGGTAATTAATAGTTTGTAATCCACCACTGCTAACACGTTTTGACTTATTAAACACTTGGACAAAATAAAAGAAGATCTGTTTTGCCATAAGGGGGAGCTTTTGAGTTCTATAAAGAGGGGGAAAAAAGAAGAAAAAAATATATTACATGTATGTTCCAGTTCAAAAACAGACTTACGAAGTAGCAAATGGTCAGATCCTTACCTGTGACTTTAACAATGTCAGAGGACCTGAATTGCTTAGGTTGGAAAAAATTAGGCAAATTAATATTTTTCTCTCATTTTCTTCCTATAAAATTAAAATAATTTATAATGACCAACAGAATATTTTAAACAGTATTCGGGGGAATTCAGAGACCCAGTTGTACTGGGACTACAGCTTCTGAAAGGCAGATGTCCTGGACAGTGCCTTTCTTCTATTTTCTTCTGATGATTCCATAAGGACTTTGGAAACATTTGGACTAGCTGAAGCCAGCCTTATCTGGGGGCTCAGAAAAGAGGGTGATGGTTCATCATGGTACAACTTTAAGGAAATTCTGAGAGGGAAAACAACAGGGGAAGCAATAAAAAAAGTGCGGGGGAAAGAAGGGGGAAAGAGGTAAAGGGAGAAGAGAGAGGAAGGAGGGAGAAGAGAGAGTGAGGGGCCGAGAAAAAGAGAAAGAGAGGGAAAGGGAAGGAGGGAGAGACAGAGAGAGAGAGAATTTTTTTGAATCTAAGAATCAAGTTTCAAGACTCTTTATGTGCTATAGAAAAGGATGAGGTTTACCAGAAAAGTGCAAAGGGGATCCTAAGAGAAGAGACAGACGTTTTTCTCCTGCCATCAGAAATAATAATAATAATAATAATAATAATGATGATGATGAGGGTGTAGTGAGGGAGGGGCAAAAAAGCAAGCAAAACAAAACAAAAACTGGAATGTGTGTTTTGAGCAGGAATGAGGAGAGCTGGGAGGACCGTAAGGGGGTGTGTACAGAATTTCATTAAATTGTTACTTTAAGATTGTCTTCTTAAAAAAAAAAAAAGAGAAAAGGAGGGGGTGGAGAAGCGGGAGCGAAGGAAAGGAGGCAAACGGCAAAGTGAAGGAAAGCTGGGTAGCTCGGCCTCTCCAAACTGATTGATTAGTCATGATCCCCGCAGTTTTAACAGGGACTCATTCAATTGGGAAGGTGGAGCGCTGGGAGCAGATTAGCATACGCTTGTTTACTCATCTTCTGAGGGATTTTTTCCCCCTCTTTCCTTTCATTTTGTGAAGGAGGGAGGGGAGGGGGGACTGGGGGGGGGGGAGAAGGGGGCTGTGGCTTATGTTATAAAGGACGCAAAAAATAAATAAATTAGAGCATCTTTTGAGGGGAGGGAATTCAGTGGCTCAGTCTTAGAGGAGCTTTTTTTTTAGGAGCGAGAAATCATATAAAATAAAATGAAATAAAACAAGGAGGAAGGCAACCAGCTGTTGGGGGGGGGATAAGGCAGATAAAGGAGCGGGGAGAGAAATTAATTGCCAACCAGGAGGAGTTGGACTGTATTTTTCAAAGGTGGGAGAGTGGAGCACACACCTTGAGGAGGAAAGCGAGAAAGAAAAGAAAAAAAGCAAGTGGAAGGGGGGGCTCGCCTAAGAAGGGTGAAGAAGCGAAGAAAGTCGAGGCGCCGAGGCTCCCAAAGCTGGCAGCTCCAGGCGGCGGAGCAGGGGCAAAGGGGGGGCGGGGGGGACCGTCGGACATGCGGCTTTGGAGTTGGGTGCTGCACCTGGGGCTGCTGAGCGCCGCGCTGGGCTGCGGGCTGGCGGAGCGTCCCCGCCGGGTCCGCAGAGACCCGCGGGCCGGCCGACCCCCGCGCCCCGCCGCCGGCCCGGCCACCTGCGCCACCCGAGCGGCCCGCGGCCGCCGCGCCTCGCTGCCGCCGCCGCTGCCGCCGCCGGGCGGTGCCTGGGAAGCCGTGCGCGTCCCCCGGCGGCGGCAGCAGCGGGAGGCGAGGGGCGCCGCCGAGGAGCCGAGCCCGCCGAGCCGGGCGCTCTATTTCAGCGGGCGAGGCGAGCAGCTGCGCCTGCGGGCCGACCTCGAGCTGCCCCGGGACGCGTTCACGCTGCAAGTGTGGCTGCGAGCGGAGGGGGGCCAGAGGTCTCCGGCGGTGATCACAGGTAGGCGAGGGCGCCCCGGCGGGCGCTGCAGCGTCCCTGCGGCCGCAGAGGCGCGCGGGTGTCCAAGCGCGGGTGGCGGGTGGGTCGGGGGCTTGCGGGGTGTCTGTGCGGGAGCCGCCCCGCCAGCGGCGCGGAGACCTCCCGGCTGGCGGAGAGCCTCACTTTGCCTCATCGGCGGAATGGGCGCGCGCGGAAGGCGGCGCTGCCCGACGTCCGGGAGGAACCTGTGGAGCTCTCCTGGCGGACCCGCGACCCTCGGTCAGGGAGGGCTGGTTCCTGGAGAGCCTAGGGCGTGTAACCGGTGCTCCGAACGGCCAGATATACGCCCTCCGTTTGGGGTGAAAGGGAAGATGACCCAATTGAGATGCGTTTGCAGGGAGGCTTGGGGACCGTTGATTTCTTTGACGTTTTAATGGGAGTCACTCTCTTTCATTCGACCCCATTCCCCTGAAAGCCGCCGAGGGCAAGGTTGCTGTGATCGCCGGGACTTACAAGTCCTCGAAGTGCCCCAAAGTTGCTCACTGATTGAAGCCTGCCTCTGGGACTCACCCTCACCTCCTCCACGGCATCCCATGTCCTAGCTTTTAAAGCCCGTTGCCTGACACTCCGGGCTGGGACGAGACCTTCCTAACGCACCCCCCGCGCGCGTTCCCCAGACGCGACTGCGAAACGGGGCGCTTTTCTCCTGTGAGACTTTACGAGCCCGTAATGAATTTGAGTTCTCCCTCCTCAGCCTCCCTCTCTCTCTCCCTTTCGCTCTTCCACAGCAAAGCCTATAGTGAAACCGGACACTTTTCGAGGATTGCAAACCTTAGAAATGCTCCAGCATCCATTTTTCCCCCTCTAAATGAATCTGTGGAAATGCCTTTAATAACACTGGGGAGCCGAGCGTGGGGGCGGCGCTGGAGGAGAGGAGGAAAGTTTTGCCTTTTCTGTCTGGGAGATTCCCTTCCTGCACAAACAATCTTGCCATGTCCTGGGACTTCTTAAAGTGAGAGTAGGGGTTCCCCCTTCGCTGCAGCCAGGAAACGTATGAAGGCGTTTTGCGATCCCACCCCCTCACACACACACACACACACACACACACACATACTTTCTTAGAAGGGAAAGCTCTGAACTCTTTGGGCAGTTCTGATTCTTCCTGTTTTTCCATGGCTTGGACTTTCGCAAGTGTAGCACTGATTACCCGATTGACCTGAAGACCCCTTTGGGAGATCCACACTCTGCTGCTATCCCCAAGAATACGTGCCCCAAAGCCCCCGCTTTCCCGCTATCAGAGGAGAGAGAAACAGCGATTCCCCCCAGCAATCCACAACTGACGTCATCGCATGGATTTTTCCTCTTTTTTCCCTGGGAAGAAGAAGGAAACTGAACTCATTCACTTCTAACTCGCAAGCCCTATTTGCCCAGAGGAGGGTCTAATTTGGAGCAGAGGAGACGTTATTCTTAATAATAATGACGATGGTGATAATTTAGGGGTGTAGTATGTTGACTTCTCTTTCCAAACGTGAAAAAGCACAGAGACTGCTGCTTGGAGGTGTTTTTGTTTTTGTTTTTGTTTTTAATCTGTAGGTCTGGTTTTTCCTAGTCTTTACCTGTGATTTGGAAGGCATTCCCCGGAGAGAGGAGAGCACAGGGTTATGCAGGTATCATCTGTGAAAGGGTAGTGAATGCATTTTAACGATGTAAGTGTGTCTACATAAATACATGTATATACATATATATAAAACACCTGGGATTCCACAGGAGACTGCTTTATAAATGTCTATAATTCAGACAAGGACTCTGTCTTCACACGCGTTCTCTTGAGCACTCATTCGCTCCCTCACACAAAGATTGTTGCAGTAAAATACTTTAATTGGATGGGGGACGTTAGGTTATTATTGCTTGTATAAAATGTCTGGTCCGTTTTATGTGTGGAAATAACATTCCTCTCAAAACGAAAAAAAAAAAAAACACTGCTGTCGGGTAGCACCAGAAAGCCAGGAGCTTTTCTCCTGAGGATTCTGGTGGATTTCTTTTCCCTCCCCTAGTTGAGTTCGAGCCAGATTTGGCGGTGTGTAAACACCTGGCTCCGAGCCAGAAAAGACTCATTCTGCATATCCTCCACCTGGTACAGGCTGTTGGACTAAAAAGAACCTGCTTCTCCTTGAATTAAAAAGCAAACAAACAGAGGTTCTTTGCAGAAGTACTTTCTCAGCTCCCTCCTTCGTGTAAGTTTGGTCTGGGAGAGGCAGGACCGAGGTGGGCAGCAAGGATCCGGTGCTAAGGCTCACACTCTCGCTGCGACCTCAGGTGCCCAGTTTGCTGCCTGACCCTCTGCTGGCTTTCTGTAACTGGGCGTTGCCACTTTCCTAGGAATCCCTGGTCACCTATCTTGAGAGAGCAGTCATCGCTCAGCAGGGACTGCGCTGCTATTTCAGGCAGAGAGTCGCTGCCTTGCTGTCAGGCCAGGCTGCCTTACATCACTCTTTGCTGCAGGATTCAATTGGGTTTCGTAAAGGTCTAATTTTACGGTGCTGTTAACCGGGTCTGTCGTCTGGCAGAGGCAGGCCTTGCCGCTCCTGGTAGGCGGGCTATGCTCCCAGATCCGCCCGGGATGCTATTTCTGCCCCGGTTCAAACTTCACTGACACCAGTTCAGACAGGCGCTCGGAAGAGACGGGGAAGGAACGAAGGAGCAGTTTGCTTCTGAAGCTCAGAAAACATGCCTTTTATTTTTCTGAAAGGAAAGGAGAAAAAAATATATTAATACATTTAAAAAAAAAAGCTTATGCCGGAAAAAACAAAACCAAAGTTAGAAACTGCCTATGTGTAGGATTCTCTGGAGGGTCCACTGTGGATGGTGTTTAGGATTGAAGAATCCTTGCAGGCTACTGTGAAAAGGGTCCTCTGAGGTTACCTGAGCCAGGTTCCCTTTTGGCTGAATGGGGAGAAAGAGACACAGAGAGAGGAGGGGTGTGTGCTGGATGACACAGTTCCCCAGCGGCAGGAACTAGGATTTAATCCCTGACATCCGACTTCCAGGCCTTGCCCCCTGCACCTCCGAGAGAATGTGTCTCATAAACACCATCACTTCTCACCCCACCCAGACGCACCATCCAGACACAATCTTCCTTCAGCCTTCATGCATAGCAATTTGGGCTCCCTCTCAAGTCAGGGGATGCGGGGTTGTTTCTGACACATCCCTTTGCTTTTGTACCACACCAGGCAGGAGGAACCACACCCCTGCTCCTCATCCCCAGCTGCCCCCCAACACCCCTTCAGTTTGAAAGAAAAGGAAAACAAAACCCTCAGTTTGCTCCATTGAGCAGAGGCCTTGAGCGGCAGTTAATCTTGTTAAAGTTTCTCCTGATCTGTTAGATAAGTG
The DNA here is from genome assembly GCA_963573385.1 of Cacajao melanocephalus. NCBI lineage: Eukaryota > Metazoa > Chordata > Mammalia > Primates > Pitheciidae > Cacajao > Cacajao melanocephalus. The sequence goes on along the minus strand of CAUYLG010008205.1, from coordinate 48,375 downwards.
AAATGTGGACCCCACGAGTACTGCCCTGCTCCCACCCCGTCACATTCCCCTTCCCTTAGTGATTTGGAATTCCTGCTCAGAAGAAGAAAGGGATTTACCTGAATCCCAACCAGCACCTCTGCTTGCCGGCCTTTTTTCTTTTGTTCTAATGGTTGGACTGGATTGAGTGTGCTGGTTGCTTCCAAGAATCTTTTTTACCTTCCCTTCTGCAGCCCCACTTCCCAATACCAATAGCCCTCAAAAAAGAGTGCCCACATTTTCTCCACCTCAGCATTGCTGAAACAGTGAAGGCTGGGTTTTAATGTAAATCTAGGAGTCCACAAGGCTTTCCCCTGCTATCTGTAGTCCTACCTGGGATCTAGAATACTGTAATGGTTAGAACTCAGTTCTAGCAGCCAGGTTACCTAAGTGGAATCTGCCCCTCACTGACTGCGTGACCTTGGGCCAGCAAGCTAGTTGACTTCTCTGGACTTCATTCACCTTCCTCCTATACAAAGTGATGATGGCACAAGTGCTTATCTCATAGAGTGGTGTAAATGCTAAGAGAACTTGTATGTGGAAAGCACTTAAAACTGGACTTGGTATACGGTTAAGTGCTTGACAGACTTCATTCTTATTAGATATAATTTTCCAAAGATCTCAGTCTTGGCTTTCTGGGCTGGGGAACAAGTGGAGGTAGGAAGAAATCTGACTCTGCCTGGGTGCTTCCTTGATGATGCTAGGCACTTCCCTTGTGCCTGCATGTTTTGCCCTCACAACTTCCCTGAGAAGTGTGTATCATCGTCCGTACTTCACAAGAGAGGAATCTGAGTTTCACAGAGTTGAAATGACTTGATCTAAAGTCCCACAGTTTCTCAGTGGACAGAGCCTGGATGTGAACCTGTCTGTTTCCTCTGTCAGCAGTCTCCAAAGATGGAGAGAAAAGAAATGGCTCACATGCTCTTTCTTCATCTTTCTGTAGAACATTTCCATTCCTTTCTGCATCTCTATGTGTCAATCATATACCTACAGATTGAAGAGGGTGAGAAATGGGTTTAAATTTCACCTAAAGCCCTGGATGAGACCTGGCAGATCTGTTTTTCTTTTTGCATCAAATTATCAGATGGACAGGCTTGGAATTTCTCTCACATGCTGTGTGATTTGAGTCAAATCACTTCATCCATCTATCCCTTGGTTTACTTATCCATAAAATGGGCATAATTACATCAGGATGTTCCAATGAAATCAACATGCAAAAAAAACCTAGCGCAGTGTCAACTCATATTAGGGACTCAGTCCAAGGTAGCCAAATCTAGGAAGTAGCCGCATCTCCTTTTCCAGTTTGTGGCTTTGGCTTTCAAAAAGTGGGGCCTGTTTGTAGGGTTTCCCCCCTTGCATTACTGGGGAGTCTATCTAGAGTAGATAATGTATCTTGGGGAACAATTAGACTCCTTCAAATACCTTTCTTTCACTTTGATCTTCTCCTCTTTGACATGCTGGGATGACCCCTTGGTAACAAGAACCAGAAGAGGTCCAGAACCATTGGCACTTGTAAACAGGAAAACAGGTTAGCATTAAGAGAAAGCAGGCACCTCTAAAAAGGAAGCCACGCAGATCTACTGTCGGCCTCTTGCTCCTTCCCCAAGTGCTCCCCAAACTCTCACTTTCTCTTGAGCTACCACCCAGTGAACAAATAGAGGTGATAAAGGCTATGAAACATGGGAAAGCACCTCCCATTATTCCCTGCACAGAGGAGGGCAAAATCGAGTTCCAGAGATTTGGAACTCAGTAGCGTGGGTTATGTACAGCCAGCCTGGCCATGAACTCAGTGATCAACTGGATCAAACAGTTCACTGTGCAACAGGAAAGTTGAGGACTAGGGTCACACAAAATTACACTGTATTCACAGATGGTCCCCTCTAAATAGGGTCTGAGAGATCCTTTGGCTGCAACATGAATAACCAGCTTTTAAAACATCCTTCTGCCCAGGCTGCACCCCAAAGATTTTGATGTCGTGGGTCTGGGGTCGGCCTGGGAACTGGTGTTTCCCAAAGCCTTCTCAGGTAATGTTGAAGGACCACTAGTGAAAATAATTACTGATGTAGCGTGATATCTCCTTGTTCTGCAGAGGCCCAAAGGGGAAGTGATGTTCTCTGCTTACTGAGCTGGTTAGTAGCTAAGCCTTTAGGGAGGTTCTGGTTCCCCAACTCTGAAGGACCCCTCTTCCCTACTGAATTCCTCTGTTCACTCGAAACCCCTGGGTGCCACAGGTCCTGACATTTCATTTTTCCAGTGCTATTCCATGCCTTTTCCTTCTGTTAGCTCCTTTAAAGTGTTACCACCTGATGGTCCCCATCTTTACAGGATGCACCTGATCTCAAATAAATCAGCGTTTTGGAGAGAGAAGCCTATTTGAATAGTAAGAAGGTTTATAAGAAAGGAAAAGGAAGCTCAGCCCCAAGGCATTCACCATTCACTTTGCCCTGTTTGTAGGGTTTGCCCTGTTTGTAGGTTTCTAGTCCTTTAGAAAGGTGTGTGTTCCTATTCTTTCAAAACCCCTCACCTTGAGCTCACTCTAAAACCAGTACTGGCTGCAGGTGCCTCCAATAAGGGAAAGAGAAAATCTCCAGGTGCCAGAGATAGGAGGACTCCCTCTATGGGCAGCTGGTATCTTATCTACCTATGGCCAAGGCCTTAGGAATCCAGTAGGCATTGATTTCTTTCCTTACCAGCTGCCCCTTCTCTGGAACTTAGTTTCCTTCCCCTCAAGGTTCTCCTAACTTTCTTCTTACTGCACTAAGAGCTCTGCTTCATGCCTTGATGCAGTTACTGGAAATGCTCAACTGTGATTCTGACACCAGCAGCTGAGAACTGACTTGTAAGTTCCTTGGCTTGTTTGAAAATCTGTAAGTGGGAATTAGGACGTTAGAGTTCAGGTCCTGGTTTGGCTTCCTCTAAGCTGTGTGACCTGTGGTCTCTGACTTAACCACTGGGACCACGGGGGGAGGGTTTGGAGGATGATTATGCTCGACATTCCCATGTCATAGGTTTTCAAGGGGACCAGGTGAGACAATGGCTTAGGAAGCTCTTGGCTGAGGTCAGACCACAGTACACAGGTTAGCATGGTTAGGAGGAGCTAGAAGGTAAGAGATGTGAGGGATTCATGCAATCAAGGTCATTCCTGGAAAGGTGCCTTTATTATCATCATTCACATTGTAGATGATAAACAGTGATGGACTTAGAAAACCTTTTCATGCCTGTGACCTCACTGGAGTTCTTTGATGTTGGGACTTCATAAGTCTGCCAAATTCTGCCACTTACTGCTTTATGACAATGACCATTTACTGCTTGTTCCTGGACCTCAGTGTTCTCAGGATGCAAAAGGAGGGTCAGGGGTAAAATAGGAACTTTCAAACTGTGCCTCGCAATCGTAGGGAGCCTCTGGGACAAGAGTGAAGGGCAGGACTCTGCCTCTTTCCTTCCCTTCACCTTATTCCACTTAAATTGTGTGATCCTACAAGATTCTATTTGAAGGAATATGTTCCTCCATTACGAAGAGTTTAAATGGACATGGACCGACATTAAGAAGTTATTGTTAATCTTGATAGGTGTGATATGACATTGTTCTTATGGTTTTTTTTAAGATCCTAATTTGTTAGCAAAGCATACTGAAGTACTCATGGGTAAAATTATGTTATGTCTATTATGTTTGTTTATTTGTTTAAAAAGGTCCAGAAAAACAAACAAACAATAAAAGGTTTTTCAGGGGGTAGTGGTAGGTGAGAGATTAGCAAACTGTTAACAATTGTTGAAACCAAGTGATTAAACCTTGGAGCTTTAATACATTTTTGTTTGTGCTTTGGTGTGTGATTGAAGATTTCCATAATAAAAAGTTAAAAATATTAAAAATGTTTGAGAGCCATGGAAGGAAGTGAAGTCTCAGTTCCCTGCATGTTCTGTGACCTGAAAGATTTGCAAATACAGAGGCCACCGCTTAGAGAGGACTAGGGAGGCTCCCAAGGTCGCACAAAGATTAACTGAAAGTCGTGACGCAGCCCAGGCTTCAAACCTGAGGAGCTCCTGGTCCCCTCCGCTCTGTACACTTGCAAACTCAAGTGAAAATGATTGTCCAGGGAGAACTGGAGGGGAATAAAAGTGAAGAGGGGAGCCTTAGGAGGAGTATGGAGAAGGGGCAAGTAGAGACTTGCTTTGCAATAAGAAGCTTTTGAGGGAGAAAATTATTTGCTCTATGGGACTGCCCTACCTATTGCAAAATGTTCAGCATCTTTGGCCCTGTTCATGAGAATTTCATGGGATCTGCTAGTGAGTGTGCCAGTCTCAAAAGTATTGTGACAATACACACACACATACTCATATACTCACATGTACACATACCCTTCATTCTCATTTTTCTGGTTCTTTATTTCTCTCCATCTCTATCAGCCTGGAGAGCAACCCTAGAGCCTTCTAGAGCCCTGGGGCTGTGACTCGCAGGAGCATATGTTTACTCAGGAAGTATTTTGCAGTGGTTGATCACAGGACTCAGGAAGCAAACTGCCTTGGCAAACCCTGACTATCGCACCTGCTAGTTGCGTGACCTTGGACAAGTTACTTAGTATCTCCAAGCTTCACTTTTCGCATCTGTAAAGTGCAGATAATACTAGCTATTACTTCATAGGGTTGTTTTGAAGATTAACTGGGCTTCCATGTGGAAAATGCTTAGTAATGGAATCTAGACCATGGGGTAACCCAGCAAACGTTAACTCATATCAGTATTATGTGTGCCAGCCATTACCATGCATTATTTCTAATACTCTCAATAATTCTAGGAGTTAGACATATTTATCTCTTTTGGCAAAGCCAGGAATTGCCTTTTCCTCCCTTACAACTCAGGAAAGAGTTATTGCTATCATCTTAATATAAAAAAAAAATTTTAAAAACTAAAAAGCAAACACGATAAACACTTTATTGGGTCATTTTTCAAAAACAATGCATGCTCATTGTAAAAAATCTCAAAAATGCAGATAAAGAACAAGAGACCAGATAAAATTTGTCTATTTCCTGCCCAAGCATACAACAAGTATTTTTTGAGTTTCTGCTATGTGCTGGGTATTGCTAGTCCTTGAGGACAGAGCAGTCAATGAAAGAGGGAAACATCTCTGCCCTCAGGGAGTTTATATTCTGTGCAGTTGGTGTTGGTGAGAAGGTGGAGACAGACTATCAGTGAGTAAGCATATATATCCGATAATGTCAGATGAATGTTTATAAAGAAAAAGTTGAGAAGGAAGTCTAGGAATGCTGTGTGGGAATGGGGATGCAGGAGGAGCGAGATTTGCAAAGAGTGGTCAACGGAAGCCGTCATGAGAGTAGCACTGGAGAAGAGACATAGGAGCAGGCCTGAGGCTCTCTGAAGAAGTCCATGGTGTATCACAAAAGGCGGAGCAGTGTGCTTTGAGGCAGGAGATGTCCGTTCTAGACAGGCATAGTCACTAGCTTGCTGTGTGACTTTAGACAAGTCACTTTCCTTCTTAGAACTAATTTTCACAGCTGAATTCTAATTGCCTAGAGAGCAATTCAGTGTAGGGTTTATCTGCACTGAAGACCCTTCTACAGACACTTCCTAGGATTCTGTAATCTTCATCCAGGCTGACCTCAGACGAGACTGTGAAGTTGGCAATAGTTCCAGTTTTCTTCCTTTTCTGGTGTATTTTCCTCCACTAGGTGGTGCCTGTGCCTGTCACCCTCAGGGGCCAAGTGCAGACACATTTTTGGCTTCCACACCTCAGCAACACTGGGGTGAAAAAGAAGCTAGTACGCCTTCTTGCTAAATACCATTGACTGATAACAACTTGGAAAGTTACTGCTCCATTGGTGGATACTCTTTTATGACTGCCCAGAAAGCTTTGTGTCACAAAGCAAAGTACCAGTGGTAGAATGTCTAAGACTGACTGAAGACATTATTTGGGGAATATTTGTACTTCCTGATAGCTGGAAGCCATCGTATTACAGCCCCTACAAATATCCAGAAAACTCACTGAGTGACTCCCAATCATCACTTCCTGGGTAAATGCTAGCACATTCATATTTTGTAATTTCTTACTATATAAAGGCCATTCCAGACGAATTCTTGGACTTTGGAATAGACCACTGGCCTTTTAGTATTGCTTATCATTTTAGTCCGATAAGTCAGTGAGTTGAAATACCAACACTCTGGAATCTGTCGTCATTTTCCAGACTATTTTCCTTCAGAAGGTTCCCGGAACTGTCATCTCTGAAGTATGGACGTCCTGCTGATCCTCTCAACTCCTTTCTTCTTCTCTCTTTTCCTACTCCTCATACCCACCTTATTTGCTTTGACCACCTGGATTTTTCTCCAAACAAGATAAAGAAAATGTGTTTGTTGTCCAGTATTGTTTGCCACAAACTCAGAGTCCACAGAACCTGGAAGAATAGAAGAGGTTTCCCTCTTCTATGTTAGATTGCAGAGAACCCTGGTAAAGTCTCAGATTCCAAACCACTTGGAGGAAACTAAGACATAAAAGCTGGGCAATCACAACTTGGGATATTGAAGTATGTGAGTAGGGGCAGTGTGCCACCAGATGCAGAGCCCTATCATAGCCTCGTGCGTTTAGGAAGCTGGTGGTCCAACCTGTACCTGTTAGCCTTGTAGTCAAGAAGTCACTCCTATGTCTGTCCCATATCCATTCCTGTTGCTCTATGAACATGAAAGGTGGCTTGGCAGAATATGGCCAAATGCGTTTGTGTGGAGGGGGTTATTTTCCCCAGTGTGAGTGGAGATCTTTCAGCTCAGAGGCTGATGAAAGAAGAGAGAAGGCTGTGTTAACAGGCCAATCTTAAGATGGAAGCCACCCAGGCAGAAAACATACAATATTGATAAATGTGACACTCAGTTTTGTGAAGTAAAGTTCATGTAAGTCCAAAGAACCAAGGTATGTGAAAGTCCAAAGGACTCATCCAAGCCATTTATGTCATAGATGAGGAACCGAGGGTTGATGAGGAAAGTGGCTTGTCCAAGTCAGTGACCAAGCTGGGTAAGGCTGAGTACCATTGACAGACAACAGCTTGGAAAGTTACTGCTCCACTGGTGGATACTCTTTTATGACTGCCCAGAAAGCTTTGTGTCACAAAGCAAACAACTTAAAATGTTACTCTTACATTAGTAGATCCTCCACTGGTAGATACTTTAAAGTCTTAAGCCAAGTCTGGGTCCACTAGTCTCCTGACTTTACAACCTTTCCCATAGATTAATTACTCATCTGTCTACCAATGGCCATTATTTGTCTTCAGACTCCACTGGGCTCCAGACTCACAGATCCGCCTGTCTACTGGAAATATTAGCATGTACTACAAACTCAACACTTCTAAAACAATCATCTTTTCTCCAAAATTCCTTGAATCCTCATCTTGGTTGGTGTCACCCACTCTAGATTCCACCATCTACCATATTCAATCCATTAGTCATCAATTCCTGACTACCCTGCTTTCTTTTCTTTTTTTTTTTTTTTTTTTTTTTAGACAGAGTTTTTCTCTTTCGCCAGGAGCCAGGCTGGAGTGCAGTGGTGTGATCTTGGCTGACTGCAACCTCCGCCTCCCAGGTTCAAGCAATTCTCCTGCCTCAGCCTCCTGAGTAGCTGGGACTACAGGCGTGCGCCACCATGCCCAGCTAATTTTTGTATTTTTAGTAGAGATGAGGTTTCACCATGTTGGCCAGGATGGTCTTGATCTCTTGACCTCGTGATCTGCCTTCCTCGGCCTCCCAAAGTGCTGGGATTACAGGCGTGAGCCACCACACCTGGCCCCCTGCTTTCTTATAATGTTTATAGCCAATCTCTCTTTGCTGTATCTTAAATCCTCTTTATTTCTTGCTGTGACTATTTCCCTAGTATTATAATGCCCACTTCTCTGAAATCCAATCCCTGCACCCCCTTCAACCTGCTCATCAACATCCAACAGTCAGATCTTTCTAGAATGCAAATCTAGCTCTGTTACCTCTAGCTAAAGGCTCTTCAATAGAATCTGAATTATTTGAAGCCCCCCAAAGGTACCTCGCTTTTAAAACATCACTTTTTTCACTTGATTTGTCTTCTATTTCCCGTGCACCATTTTGCAGAATGCTTATTCCTTTACAGGATTTTGCTCAAGGTTTCTCTCTTCCGAGAAGCCCTCCATAACTTCTCCCAAAGTATAACTTGCTCCCTACCTCATTCATCTGTTCCCACTACGCCTTCTGCACACTTTTATCAACTGTGCACATATTCGGGATCTTATCCAGCTCAAGTTCTCCATTGCCTAGCTCAGGATCTGACATACAAAGGGACTATACGTATTTTTAACAGATGGATGACTGGATAAGAGAACCAGTTGAATATCTAATGATTCTGGGAGAAAGAGCTCAGGAACCTTAGGCATGTTGCATTACGTAACCAAAGCACATGACCCAGCATGTGCGTCACCATCAGAAACATTACACAGTGGTTAATTTCATTTACCCCTGAGCAAAGAAGTCAGAAGGGAAAAGAAATCTGGCCTTCCAAAACAGAAGGGGGAGGGGAATAGTGTATTTAAGGGCCTCCTCAGCTCACATCATGGCCTTTCTAATCCAAGCCACATTTTGGCCTTTGTCTTCGCCTCTCAGCCATGCGCCTGTTTGCAAAGCGTTCATTTTGTGTGTGCACGGCAGCACATAATCTTAAGCTTTGCTTGCCTCTCGGATTTCCCCCTCTCACCCTTGTCAGTATCTTTCTCCTCAAGCGTCCTGGCAGTCATATATCTGTTGCTTGAGTTTTCACCCATTTCCCTCCTTTCTGAAAGGGGGGCTTTCTATCTGCTTTCCTTGATTTTCCTTGATCTTGTGAGACCTTGTGATGACCTTAGGATCTGGAATTTTCTGTCCACTGTTTATATACCCCTAGGAGAGAAGACACATTCTCAGCAGTAATAACTGTAATGAAAGCAGCTAGCTTATAATAAGCACTTACTATATGCTGGCACTATGCTGAATGCTACACTTTGAACCCTCTGAAACTGGGTTACAGAGTTGCATGACTCCCTGAAGTACCCGATGCTAATGGGTGGTGAAACTAGAATTCTAATCGACACCAGTTTAATTTTATCTCTCTTCATCCTCAAGGCCTGACACATTGCTTGGAACACCACAATTACTCAGTAAATGTTCCATGAGAGAATGAACATATGATATGAATGACTGACTGAATGAATGATGGTGCCCCCCAGTGGCTAATGCAAACATTTGAAGAATGTAGAATGAAAAAGGAAGGAAGGAAGAGAGTGAGGGACAGAGGAAGAAATAGAGGAAAAATCTGAAGAACATTATACGATTTCAAAGAGGTTGGCTAAGGAATCTTAGATATGCAAAGTACATTTTATTTGCAGGTGATTTTCAAACAGAAAGACAATTTACATCCATTAGAGCATTTCCCACCTTTAACTAGTCCTTTGGGAGATAAAAAGTTGTCCCTCAGTATCCACGGAGTATTGTTTCCAGGACCAACCTCCCCCACCACTGCCAAAATCTGAGGATGCTCAAGTCCCTGACATAAAATGACATAATATTTGTAAATAACCCACACACATCCTCCCACATACTTTGAATCATCTCCTGATTATGTATAATACCTAATGCAATATAAATGCTATATAAATAGTTGTTATATGGTATTGTTTTATCTGTATTATTTTTATTAATTATCATATTTTAATTTATTCTGAAATATTTTCAATCTGAAGTTGGTTGAATCCACAGATGCAGAGGCTACAGATAAGGAGGACCAATTATACACTTATTTCAAAGATGCTCTATTTGCCAGAAATGTTTTTGGATTCCTCTTTTGAGAATCAGTGCCTGGGACATGTTTCCCCAAATACACTCAATGGAGCTTCCTTGTCATCCTCTCATGAGGGCCCCATGCTTTCTCAGGCAAATTTGGGAACTATGTGGGTGACCATGCTGGGTGAATATGGGGTTTTGAATAGAAGAGTGAAAAGGCTGATTTTGAGGTGACTATTATCAGAGTTGATTAAGCCTTGACAGAGCCAGTATTAAGCTCTCAGGATGACTCCTTGGCAGAACAGCCTGAAGATGCTGATTAAATCTGCTGAAAACAAATACAATATCTTGACCTTCCATTTCCCAAATTCTAAAGGTGGAGTCACAGAAACTGCTTTATCAAATCTGCTCAGTTTACAGATGGAGAAACGGAGATCCATAGATGTTTACTTATTAAATTAAGCTAAGCTAAGTGAGTAAGGTTAAATAGCAAATTAGCAGCAAAAATGAAACTAAAATTTAAGTCTATTGACTTCCACATCAATGCTCTTTCCACTAGCTCAGTTTATTTTCCTTTACAATGTGGGGTGATAGTTATAACCACGGGTTCATATTAGTAAGATTATTAGGAAACATTGTACAGCTGTTTAATAACTTTTTAAAAGGACTTCTTATGTGCTAATCTGCTGTCCTAGACATTCTTTAAGTTTCAATGAGGAGTAAAAGTTTATTAGGAAAGGTAAATGTTATTTTGTTTCTTCCTTCTCTCTAACCATCCATCCATCTATTTAATATGTAGTTATCAAGCAATTTTTATGTATTATACATTGAGTTAGGAGATGAGAATTAAAAAGAAGAACAAGGCACAGTTCCATGCCTTGAGGAGCTCCCAGTCGCAGTGGTGGAAGCAGACTGGTAAACAGATCCATGACATCATAGCAACTGCTATAACTAAGCAATTAATAGAGTCCTGGGGAAGCACAGAGTAGAAACATTATGTTATGAAACACCCATGTTTATCATGGAGGCTAAGTAGTGCTCTGAAATTTCAAAGGCATAAGTCATCTTTTCCACCTGGAAGGATTGGGGACTTGTTCACGAAGGGAACAGTTCATGTGTATGTATGTAGAGTGTGTGCTCTGCCTTGTGTGGGGGTATAGTCACATGTAATCTTAAACATATAGCCACAAATCAGATGACAGCAATCAACATCTGGTTTCATGTCTCAGCTATAGATACTTAACCAGAGCATCTTTTAGGAGTATGGTGTTAGGAAATTATTGGACAATTCGATATCCGTCACCATCTGAATCAAACCAATACGACTCCTTATCTTCCCCACCATAGCATTTACTACACTCTATTGTGATTTCCCTGGTATCTGTCTATTTCTCCCCAATTGTCTCTGAGCTCTTTGGAGCAGAGACCATTTTGGTCTTCATCTCTGCATTATTCCTATTATTTCACACAATACTGATCATGTTGGTAAGTGCTGGACAAACATTGTTAAATGAATGAACAGATTAGAAATGGTTCCAAATGAGGAATAAGATAAGGTGATTGAAAGTTAGTGCTGTGAAGAAAAGGTGCTTTGAAAATTAATAGCATGAACCTGAGAAAGACCTAACAGTGAAGGCAGACACATCATGAGTGGCACTGACCAGGAGATATCACCCTGGTCTCTCTAAGGTGACCAGTTACCTATTGAAATATATATTCTTAGCATCTTTTCCTATCTCTCTGCTTCTCTTTCTTTCCAGTGAACCAGTATACCATCTATATTAGCTTTAAGTCTTTTCCCTGTGGCCCTCTCTGAACCTCTCCAACCCATTGTTGGAGACAGCTGCTAAGAGCTAGGTGGAATCGTAAGGGATGTGCCCATGTTCCCCCTGCACCAGTACCCTAGAATATAAGAGGAGGAGGATGGCACACTAGATTTTTTTTTTATCTAGTGTGCCAGGAAGTTTTCAGGTAGGTTCAAACAATGGAATTACTGGATCTGGTTTATGTTTTCCAAAGATCACTCTGACCACTATGTGAAGAATGGATTGCATGAGGCCAAGAGTGGAGTCTCAGTTTCAGCAGCATCATGGTGTGGATCGATTGCCGATGTTATGACTTAGTATTTTGGTTAATATAATTATCATTTATTTATTTGCTAATACCAAGACCAAGTGCAACACCAGAATAGCACTACTATTTTAGATCAGCAGAGAATAGGGGAGTTTTGCACTTGCGTTCAGAAGAACTTGATTTGTAAACCCCAAGACATTTTCTGTAAAAATGTGAGGTTGTGCACATTTTTCTGGAGTCAAAGTTCTTTTTAGTTTCTTAAAGAAATCTATGTCCCCCAAATGGTGACTTAGATGCTGAAAAACAGGGGGCATACTAGGTCATTTCCTGAAGCTTGTTCCCAGCTCTAAAGTCTGAACACCGTAGGGGATCTGTGAAAATGAGGATGTTGATGTTGAGTTGTCATATCAGACTGAGCAATTGCACTTTCCTTCATCTGTACCCTTGTTGGAGTAAATAGAATTTGGACCTTTTTTCTCTGAGGAGGAATTAGTTTATTTCTTAGAAATATAATCTACAACTTTGTTTATTCAAACTCTGCTTTCTGAGTTTCTCTTGAGTTTTTAAATAGGCAAGTTCACTTCAAATATGGCCTGAAGTGGTCCTGTGCAGAAGTATTCACTATGGACTTTGATCATGAATCCACAAATCCAGCCACCTATCCACCCTTTGGTCAATCTACTCTTCCATCCATTACTCGTCTGTCAACTCTCCCTCCATCCCTTTCTTCTTTCCTCCCTCCCCCTTCCCTCCTTCCTATCCCCTTCCTTCCTTTTCTCCCTCTCTCCCTCCCTTCTTCCCTCCCTTCTTTTTCTCCATTCATCTTTCCATTAGTCCACCCCCTCAATCATTTCTGATCCATTCACCCTTCTTTTCTTTCCTCTTTTCTGCTATCCATCCATCCATCTATTCATTCATCCATTCATCTGTCCATCCATCCTTCCATTCTTTTATACATGTAATTTTCCATTTACCAGTCTCTGTGCTAGGACTGGAGCAATAGTTAGGAGGCTCCAATTCTTGTTTTTATGCTGCTGTGAGTTCTTTAAAAAAAAAAATCCCCTGAGACATCTTCACTGAACCTTGTGCTTCCACAGAGTAGAGTGTGAAAACCACTCGTTGAAAACTACTTTGAAAAAGTTAAGGTATTCTGCCTGCATAGTTCTATCATCATAAATATTCCTGGTAGTGCTCTGAGTCTGGAACTATACTACTAGAGACTCCTTTATCAACAGTAGTATTTTAAACAGTTTCTACCCTTAGTTAGCAGGTACTGGAAAACCAATAGAAAGTCTGAAATGGAAGCCTCTCTTTGGGAAAGGGCAGGCTTAGGTGAGACCTAAGAGGAGGGAGCTGCCAGTCACTTAGCACCTAGGACTCTCTTTTCCCACAACCTCCCAAAGCCCTTGTTTAGAGATGATGAGCCTTCACGTTTCGTGTATGCCTCTAGATGTATGATGTAGCGGGACGCTGTTGTGGCATGGGGTTGTTTCAGTTCTGAAGCATTTCAACATGTACCTATCATATTCCCACTCGCCTTGTAAAACAAGCATTTTCATTTAATACAGTGAGGTCTTTGTATTCTCAACAACAAACACATGGTCTAAGGCTCTAGGACACAACCTGCCTTTTTCTCCAACCCCCCACTCTCACCCCTCCCCCGACTCTGTCCACCCTTACAAAGCCCAGTGTTAGCAGAAATATCTGTTTACAAACAAGGGTCCCAAAAGAACAGTATCAGTAGCTCAAACAAACCTCTGAAACATGTCCCTGCATCTATACTTGGAACCCTTGTGAACAGTGTATATCACAGGCAGAAGCTTTCACGGAAGGCTTCCTGCCTTTCCATCTTTCCATCTGTCCTCATGTCTGACTTTCTGTATCTCCTTCCCCTTATTCATTAAAACCATGGGGTACCTGAACTGGAGTGGCAGTCAGATGCCTGTCTGGGCATTGTGGATATCTAGGAGACAAAGCCCAGACAGGGAGTTGCTTGCAGACAGCAAGACAAACCCAAACACATCCGCCTGCAGTGTCATCTGAAGCAGAAGCTGATGGAAGGATTATTAATTGGGTGGATATAATAGTCACATGATAATCATGCAGCTCTAAGCCCTTTTCTAAGGTTGTCAGCGACTGAGGAGCCTGTATTGCTGCTCTCTTGAACTTGTGTCTACTGTAGCTCCCTATTACCTATGCATAACAGCTAATATATTTAACGTAGAATATGTGTCGGGCACTGTTCTAAAAATTTTGCATACATTAACTCTTTAATCCTCACCATGACCCTCTAAAGAAGGTACTATTATGACCACAATTTTCCAGATGAGAGATAAGGAATGTTAAGTGAATTTCCCAAGGTCCACACGAGTCAGTGGGAGGAGCGTTCTTCAGAGTGCATATTCTAACCACTCCACCATAAACCTCTCTAGATTGGGTCTAGATTCTGTAGCCTCACATTCACCTTCCCCCTTTAACATTGTTTCCTGCCATAACTGTTCCTCATTCTTTCCCCCAGGGATTCTCAACTTAGCACTGTTAACATTTTCAGAATGCGTGATTCCTTGTCGTGGAGTTCGGCAGCATCCTTGGCCTCTATGTACTAGACACAGTAGCCGCACCCTCCTCCCCAGTGGTGATGATCAAAACTGTCTGTGGATATTGCCAAATTTTCCCTGTGGGCAAAATCTCCTGGTTGAGAGCCGCTGACGTACATGGATTCTTCTGATTAAACTGAATTACCTGATGCTCCTAAAACACGTATTTCTTCCTTTATGCTTTTTCACATTTGTTTTTCCCTTTGACCTTACAGTGTTCTTGGCCTCCTTCTCATCAATCTTCTCTTTTTCATCATCTTTCAGTTCTTCAGCATCTTTTACAGCCAAAGAGGAAATACTAACCTGTCTGGGTTACTGATCTGCTTGTTTTTATGCCTTTCTTATTTAAAAAATGGTCACCACTTCTAAACTTTTGAGTTAAAGTGCCCCCACTGGAGTCTTGAGTTTAAAACTTATTTTGTACGATGAATTCCGTAATATTTTACAGAGTCTACCATGTATCAGGTCTCAAGGTAATCACGGAGGACATGAAGTCAAAGGAGGTAAAATCTCTTTCTTTCAAGGAGTTTCTGAGATAGAGTCGCAGGGAAATAAAGGGATCTGAAGACCAACTCTGCATCCTCCTTCAGTTGAATACATGTGGAAACCAAGGGGCAGAAGGTAGATGATACTTGCTCAAGGTCAGCTAGAGACCAGGATCAAGGCTGAGCTAATCATCCTCTACCTAGTGGAACAAAATTAAAATTCTGAAGTCCCAAAGAGCATCTAAATACTATTCATTTATTTAGAGGCTTAAAGGGTTTTTGAGTTGAGTTATTTATAAGTTGTGATTTTCTAACAGATGTCAAAACAATAGAAATTTAGTAGTGTATCGACCTCTGTCGTTGAAATTGTGCTCACATTCCACCCTCTTCATTAATAAGTCTTAAAGCTGAATGACTCCAGGTTGCCACATGAGCACTGGACAGGAGTCCTGAGACTTTAGTCCTGGCTCTGTTAGCTCTGTGACTTTCAAAAGGAACACCATAATCCCCAGCTAGTGATTCCCACCCACTCCCATGGACTGCCTCAAAAAACACCAAAGATTCATTCTTTTCTATGGAAGAAACTTTAGATCTGTTGGCGTGTCATTCACAAGCCTTTGTGATCTAGCCTCAGACGGCCATTGCCACTTCACTTCCCTGTGTTACTCTGTGCGCCCTCAATCCCATCAAAAGCAGATGTCTTTCTCATCTCGAGAGTTACCTTTAGGTGGACTTCACAGCTCTTGCCATTGCTCATGCTTCACCTTATGCTAGAAAGTCTTTGCCCAGCTTCCCCTTCCCCAAATCCTGTACCTCATGCAAGGCTCAGCTCTTTTGAGACTCATCC
This sequence comes from Cacajao melanocephalus, assembly GCA_963573385.1. Lineage (NCBI taxonomy): Eukaryota > Metazoa > Chordata > Mammalia > Primates > Pitheciidae > Cacajao > Cacajao melanocephalus. The sequence goes on along the minus strand of CAUYLG010008205.1, from coordinate 32,586 downwards.
AGGAAAACTTCCCTGCATCTTCTTGTCAGAATCTAGTCTTCCTTCTGCTGAGCTCTGTTTGCTTGTACCACTACTATAGAACTCGTTTTATTAGTCTTTATGTATCATTAAAAGCAGCCTCTTGTCCTGGAGTAGTCAGCTTTCTCCTGGCTAAGCAGAAAAAAATAGAAGTTAAATGTGAATTCTGGAGTCTGATTGCCTGGGGTTAAACTCCATCTTTGTCACTTGCCAACAGGTTACTCGGGCTTAGGTGAGTTATTTGGACTCTCTGAATCTCGGTTTTCTCATCTGTTAAATGGTGACAATAATAATATTTCCCTGCTTGCATTATTGTGAGAGTTACCTAAGTTATCTATGCAAAGAGGTTCACACAATACCTGGCACGCAGTAATCACTTAGTAAGCATCAGCTGTCATTGCTCTCCCTGCCTAGAAGGGTAATTCTGGAGGACACCAGCCCTGCAAAGTGGTGATCTGCCTGTCTGGCCTTGTCCCTTTCTTATCTCCCTTTGCCATCTCTCTCTGGAAAGGCTCACCCTAGGCTGTGTGGGCCAAGATGAGGTGATGGCAGGCTCATCCGAGAGAGGAGCTTTGTCTTCAGAGCTCAGCCCACACTGTCTGGGCTGTGTTTGTGTATAACTTGCTGTAGGCCTGCATCAGGTATGAAATGTACGTCATTTGACTTGCCCATGTGGGAATCTTCCCCATGTCTCTTGGCTCCTTAGATTGGCTACAGGTGCTCAGTGCCTCCTCCTCCCAGTGCTCTTCAGCAGATAAGGAACCGAGGTCCAGAGATGAAAACAAGGCTGATGACTCATCAGTTAGACACAGTTGGCACAGTGCCTTAAGTCTACAGTACTTTTGTTAGACTACAAAAGTGGTTTCATTTCTTTTGGAATGAGAAGAAAAAAAAATGTAATAATAATATATCTATAATAAGGAATCCAGCCTCTCAATTACATTTATGTTCATAAGAATGCAATCATGAAGCATATAAATATATATACACATATATATGTATAATTTATTTATTTATTTATTTATTTATGGAAGAGGGAGCCCATGAAAGTCATGAAGTGACCATGGGTGAAAAGAAATTTGCCCAAGATGAATTGTGGCAAATTAAAGCACAAGTTCGTGTCTTACTACACTCCACATAGAAATGTTTTTCTCTGCATTTTTAAGAAGACTGCTAGAATTTATTTTACCACAGTCATCTTCTTTCACAAATGAGAAAATGGACACCTGAGAGAGAGTGTGACTTGCCTAAAGTCACATAGCTTACTCTCGCCAACACACAGCTAAGTTGTGTTTCCCTAACTCCCTGCTACTCCTTTCACTATTTATACATCCAAGCCTAATGACCACAGATGCCAACCTCCCATTATATAGATGGAAAAATCAAGCTCCAGGAATTTGAAGGGGCTTATATGATATAACAAGGACTCCCCTTCCTGCCTCTAAATCAGTGCTCCCTTCAGTACTAAGAGGAGTGTTTGAAAACTAGATACACAATTTTAGTTAGACAGCAGGAGTCAGTTCAAGAGATCTATTTTACAACATGATGACTGTAGTTAATATTGCACACTTGAAAATTGCTAAGAGAATAGATTTTAAGTGTTTTCACCACAAAAACTCTGATAAGCATATAAGGTAATGCATACTTAATTAACTCGATTTAGCCATTCCATAATGCATACGTATGTGGTACAGGATAAAGATACTTTTTTTTGTCGATTAAACAAACAATAATACAATTTTAAAAGAAAAAGAAAAGATGGCTTGAAAGCTAAAAATCCACCCGAAGCAGGATTTCTCACAGCCTTGGGCACCTAAATCTTTTATTTATTTTTCCATTCCACAAATGTTTATTGAGGACTTATGTCCTGGCTACTATATGGAGGGCTCTATATAGTGATACAAGGTGGTGATACAGGCTCTATATAGTGATACAGGGTAGTGACAGACATGTACTGTCTGCTCTGATGAGGCTTACATTCTAGTGGGGGAGAGAACCATTGGAGGGTGACCTCAGAAATGAGTCATATTATCAACAGTGATCATTGCCATGAAAAAAAATAGATCAACAACTAAACAATCAAAAACAGTATGAGGACCTCAAAAAGACTTACGAGAAAAGAGAGGCTGTGCCCTCAACAACTACCTGTGTGAACTATCAAGAAACAACTCAAATGTCCTGTGGCGGATGCAGAAAGATGCCTGGGTCAAAGACCGACTAAATGTGTGCCAGATAGCAGGTGCTCATCAACACTTAGATACTGATGATGGAGACTCATGAAGACTGGAAGAAATAATACTGTCATTGGTCTTGAAGATCAGAAAACAGAAAGGACAGCGATAATAGGGAGACATTTCCACCTGCAGGAAACAGTGTGGGCCAAAGTGAGGAAATCTTACCAGAATCTGTTTACACATTCAGAGATAGGTTGAGACCAATTTCTGAAATGCAAAGTTGAGGTTGGTCTTTATTCTGAGGGCATCAGAGAAAGAGGTTTGTCTGTCTAGGGGAGTAGTGAAAAATAGGATTTTAGGAAGATGAATCTGGTGCTGCTTCACAGGCTGTATCAAGGAGGGATGAAACTTCTGGACCATGGGCTGGTTAGAAGAGTTTTCCAGTAATGGTGATGATGATGGATTTAGCACCTACTATATGCTTTTTCATACCCTTTATGGTGCATAATAGAATGCTCATTTTACCAAGTAAGAGAAGAAGAGCTCAGACCAAGATTATGACTTGCTATAATCTCTGCTCCATGGTAGCAGAGTTGATATTTGAAAATGTATCTCATCCCCCAGCTTGGAAAGATAAATGTCCCTCCTGTTAGCCTGTGAACTTGTGAATAGAATGCTATGGTATCCACATAACTACATGTAGCTCATTCATTCAATTAGAGTCTGTTAAGCACCTACTAAGCACCACCATTATGCTAGGCAATATGTGATATATTCTTTTAAACTTTAAACATATGTGCATGAACATACACACAAGCAAAGAGAGATAAAAATGGAGTTGACAAGATGAGCCAAGGTCTGATTATAGCAGAACTGGGAGGAAGTTACCATATCAGGGAAGCTTCCTTTACTTCTCCAATAGTATTAATGACAATTAATGTCTTCATTTCTGGAGTACTGAACAGAAAGAACCCCCAATATTTTTATTAGTGACGTTAAATTGACATGCCCATGTGGTTTTGCAGGGACATGTAAAATATGCTTCTGAGGTTATTAGCCACAGTTCTCTCCTTCTTCTTCAATTCTGTCTCTTTTCTCTGTCTCCAAACCCATGCACATTTGGTTTTTCTTTCCCTCACATACATCCATCATGATGCCTATTTCTTGGATGCTTGTTGTACACCAGGCACTTTGATAAGTGTTCTATGAAAAGTGTCTTATTACCTCCTTCCAACCAGAGGTGCCTCAAGGTCATCACAGAGCCAGAACTTAAAACAGCTATATTCACTCCTAAATTGTGATCTTCACCACCAGACTGTCCACTGTGCTTTCCCTTATGCAAACACCCTCACATGCATTTCTTTATTTCCCCTTAAATGCATGCATACATATAAGCATTTCGTCAACTTAATGGGTGCCTTCTACTTGCCAATCACTGTGCCGGCCTGGAAATACAAGCAGTCAGTCGTTTGTTAAAATGTTATACAGATGATTCGAGTATGAGGTTAGGTGTAAACGGGGATGATTAAATAACCAGTAAGAGAACTTTCAGCCCTGACTCTGCCTAATTCAATGAATGGTGAAGGGTCAGTCTTGGGGCTGCCATGAAGGATATGACAGCAGGGTGCACTGGTCCTTGGCCATTTTCTGGGAAGTAGGATCATTGTCTCCAAGGCTTGATGAGTGAGTGGAGGGAGGAGCTTGTAGATTCTGAAGTCATTAAAATGACCAAAGGAAGGGTCTTTCTTCCGAGACAGCCCCAACATCAGCCCTGCTCTGTCCACCAGGATCTGGTTTGTGCTACACAACTTTCAAGGATGAACAAAACTATCACGTACTTCTTTGACCCCATCCCCACCTCTTCTTTCTTCTTTGTCCTTTTTTCTTGTCCTCCTCCACTTCCTTTCTTACGCTGATGCGCACCAATTTCATATGCATTGATTTCATCAACAATGTGTGAAAAAAGAGCAATAAACGTGCATCTTCATTTCAGAGAACAGTGTCAGAAAGGAAACTTTCTGTGTGTGTTTCACAGCACAAAAAGGGGAAAATGATACCAATTCTGAAAAAGAAGGAGAGATATTTATTATTCATGTTTGTTTGTTTGAGATGGAGTTTCGCTCTTGTTGCCCAGGCTAGAGTGTAGTGGCACGATCTCAGCTCACTGCAACCTCCACCTCCTGGGTTCAAGCAATTCTCCTGACTTAACCTCTTGAGTAGCTGGGATTATAGGCACCTGTCACCATGCCTGGCTAATTTTTTGTATTTTTATTAGAGATGGGGTTTCATCATGTTGACCGGGCTGGTCTTGAACTCCTGACCTCTTGTGATTCACCCGCCTTGGCCTCCCAAAGTGCAGGGATTACAGGTGTGAGCCTCTACGCCCAGCCAGAAAGATATTTATTATTAATATACATTTTTTAAAAGTGTATGCAAATTAGCACTTGGGTTCTCTTACGAAATCCCTGAATGGCACTATTTGTTAAGTACTTGTTATGATCAGTTTACATACGAGGAAACCGTCAAGGAGGTGAAGAGATTTTGCCCAAGGCTGCACAACTAGCTAACGGAGTAGAACTGAGATATGCAGATCAGCCTCATGCCACTGTCCATGTGTTGTTAACACTTGTTTTGTTGCCAGTGGCCATGTGCCAAGTGCTGTCATGTTCATATTCTCATTAGTTCCCCCACTACACCTGTCAGAGGAAGATGTATCATCCCCATTTTACAGTTAGGAAGACAAATACTGGGAAAAGTGCCCTGATTTTCTCATCCATAGCTAGTAAATGGCAGAGCCAGCATTTGAACTCAGATTTACAGGCCTGTAATCCCATTACCTTTCTACGTCCATGCAGACTGCTTACACGTGAGCAAAGAAGGAAGGCTGGAGACACAAGAGCCAGAGGGAATTACAGGTGCACCTTGAGCCCTCAAGAGCACGTTGCCATCCCACATGCATTACATAAGTCTGCGTATTATTAAAACTTACAGGTTTCAGGAACCCTCAGGCATACTACTTTCAAGCTTACCTCACATCTGGATATCCTTACATAGTTTACAAGGAAATATGCATACATTTATCTTTTTTCTCTCTCAAAAGACATCTGCAAAGTATACAGGACAAGATTCTTCATCCTAGAGTTCGTGTGGGAAAACTAAGGTTCAGAGAGGTGAATTAACTTATCTGATGTCACACAGCTAGTAAAAAAAGGTGAGCAGACCCATGTAGTAGTCAGGGGGTTTTCAGATAACAGTTCCTGGCAAGGAAAAAGAATGCAGGCAGGAGAGCAGACACAGGTGCCATCAAAGGTGCTCATTCTATGGCTCTGTGTTGTCCTGCAAAGGGAATTCTGGTCCTCCTCCTACACTTGCAGGGCCAACACACAAAAAACATCTGAGCTAACCCTGACCTTGAGAATTGTTCCATGTGGTTACTTTCAATACTACTGCCTCTCTTATACAACACACAGAGATGTCCAGAACCCAGTATAACTTGGTATAATCCTCCAGTCCTGTGTGACTCCCTTTAAGCCTCCTCCTTCCACTGAGCATGAGGCAAATCTTTTGACCCAGGGTGGACCTGGACGGATGACGATGCTGAGGAGCAGTTCCCCCAAGTACCCTCCTCAGTGACATCTGAGCCTTCCTCTGAATGCCTGGTGGTGCTGAGTCCTCCAGGTCATTTTGGTGAGTCTCCCCCCGACTGAACCAAGTACGGGGACCATGGGTATACTTAACCCAAATCTGTCTGTTTTAATCACTCTCCTCTGGACAGATAAAAGCTTTCCATAGGATTGCTCTCTCAAGCATTCCTCTGTGGCTTTGATACTAGCGATTAAATCATGGAAGGGAAAGCAAAACAAAACAAAACAAAAAAGGGACCAGCTCCAACCTTTAGCTTTTAATTTTTTTAGCCTCATAAAAGAAACCACATTGTTGACCTAAATTCCCCCTTTCATCCCCTCATCCTCTCACCTCTGCTTGTATTCTCCTGGCAGATGTCCCACAGCTAGTGGGCATCCTATAATTGAAGGGCCTGAAACTGCCTTTTACCCTGCCCCACAATGACCTTACATCTCCCACAGGAGGAACCCAGGCTGGGATACCTGGAGTCACTGGGATCTTGGAGTCACAGAATGTGGATGGAAGGGACCTCTGTGACCATGTGGTCTAACACTCCCATACTGTCAGGAGAGGAAGTGAGGAAGTCCAGAATAGGGAGCTATTCACCGAGGGACCACAGCACAGCATGGCAGACTTAGACATTAGAGCCTTCATGGTGAATTGAGAGCCTTTCCCATTGAAGGAAAGCATCTTGGGGTGGAGCATTGGCTCTGGAGTGAGAGAGATAAGAGTTAGAAACGTGATTTTCCCAATCTCTTGCTGGGATCCTTGGAGGGAAAATCAATTAACCTCTCTACATCTCAGTTTCCTTATCTGTCAAAGGAATAGTAATAAACCCCATTTAGTCTGTGCTTAGTAAACAGACCACTACATAGAGGCTTTCAGAAAGTGTTTGTTATTATTATCATTATTTATTTTAAAAGACTACTTTTTCACAGCAGAAATGTCCTGGTAGAGTTTTTTCTCCTTCTATATCTATTCTCCCAATGAGAGAAGACAAATTGCATATAAATTGTCATCCTTTGCTAATTATCCCCCCTAGGCAGTGATGACAGAAAGTCAGATGTTATCAGAGACAATTTTATGTTGACTTCAACTTCACAGGAAAACATTCTAGGCAAGACAACAGGAAGAAAGCATAGCTGGAGTCCCCCTCAGCTGTGGAGAAGCTTTCTAATTTGAAATCAGGAGACTCGAATTCCAGTCCTTCCTACCCTTTAGTGCTGTAGGGCCTTAGACAGGGGACCTCACTTCTCTGACTCTCCAGTTTTCTGATCTGTAAATAGTACCTATTGTAGCAGGTTGCTGTGAGGATTCTAGGAGACACATTGACTCGGAAGTTGCTGCCCAGATGCCCAACACATAGCAGGTGATTCCGAAATGCAGAAAACCCCCTTCCCAGTGAAGAATGTTTCCTGTATGTGGTGACCACACCACCAATTTTGCTGCCTTTCTAATACACCTTGCTGTACTCAAAACGTCAATTGAGTAAATTGAGACATTGCATCGTAACAAGAGACAAATTCTGAACTGGGAATAGGCATTAGGAGACAGAGATTTTAGAAAAATTTCAGTGGGAGAGCTTAGAAAACTCGTTGAGTGATGGTTCATTAGGGCAGTCATAACAAAGGACCCCAGCCTGGCTGGATTAAACAACAGAAATTTACTTTATTAAAATTCTGGAGATCAAAAGTCCAAGATCAAAGTGGCAGGTGGGTTTGTTTCTTCCGAGACCTCTCTCTCTCTCTCTCTCTCTCTCATTTGTAGATGGCTGTCTTTTCCTTGTGTCTTCACATGGTCTTACTTGTGTCCTAATTTTCTCCTCTTATACGGATACCAGTCAAATTGGATTAGGATCTCACTTATCACCTCACTTTGATTTAATTACCTTTTGAAAGACACTGTCTCCAAATACAGTCAAATTCCAAGGTACTGGGGAATTTACATCTTTAACCTGTGAAATTTGGTGGAACACAATTTAGTCCATCACAATGAAAAGGAAAATGGGAGGCAGCCAAGAGTGTGACAGCAAGCTTGGAAAGAAAAATTAGTGTAGACATTGGAAGTTAGAGGAAAAACCTGGGTCAGAAACCATCAGGCAAGTAGGCTGGTAATGGAAGTCCAGATGCTGAGAGGCAAGCTCAAGAAGGCACCTGGATAACTGGGCCAGGACAAACTTTGGGTTCTAGCAAAGTAGGATGAGCCCAGTGGAATAGATTACTATTAGGTAATAAAGAACCATCGATTCTTAGTTAATTTTTTAGGCCCAGACAGAAGAATGATAAAGACACCAACTTTTCAATTCTATTTACCTTGCTTGTGTTGGTGCTCTAGAACTTACAGAAATATTTCCAGAGGGGGCCATACCTTTAAACAGCCTACAACAAAATATTTGGCCTTTGGCACTTAATGTAGTGACCATGACTAAGAACCTGGGTATGGGAATTCTATAGGCCTGGATTCTGAGCTGTGTTGCTTTGGGCAACCATTTCCCTATCCTGAGCCTCAGTTTACTCTGAAGAGTGAACAATGCTGATAGATTTGTTGTGCAGATTAAACAAGGTAATTAATGTTGAGTAAATGATAGTAAGTTCTCAATCAAGGGTGACATACTCTTATGGAGAAGGCAGAAATAAGGAAGTATCCCCCTGCTCCCTTTCTTTCTTTTTTTCTTTTCTTTTTTTCAAGATGGAGTCTCACTCTGTCACCCAGGCTGGAGTGCAGTGGTGTGATCTCGACTCACTGCAACCTCTGCCCCCTGAGTTCAAGTGATTCTCCTGCCTCAGCCACATGAGTAGCTGGGGTTACAGGCACCTGCCACCACTCCTGGCTAACTTTTGTATTTTTAGTAGACACAGGGTTTCACTATCTTGGCCAGGCTGGTCTCGAACTCCTGACCTCGTGATCCACCCACCTCGGCCTCCCAAAGTGCTGGAATTTTAGACGTGAGCCACTGTGCCTGGCCTCTCTTTCTTTCTTTATTTTTAACTTTCAAAAACAAACTCTACAGAGCACCTACAACATACCAGGCTTCAGGTTGGATGTTGAGCATTTTTATAAATGAAGCAAACAGCCACATATGTGGAAAACACAGATATTGAATGAGTAATTACTCAGTGATGAAGTAGTTTTATGATGGAGTATGATGAATACTCCTCCCTGTCCTAAAGAAGAAGATTTGTTGGTGCCTAGGTGGCATGGGGTCATCAGACAGATTTGCCTTGGGGTAGTATCTAAGGCAACGATCTTTAGAGAATACCCCTAATGCCAGAGGATTCTGTATAGCCATAGCCAAGGTTCTGAGAGACTCCTTCCATGCCTTTGAGCTTTTCTCTCTTGTGGATGTTCTTTCTTTCTGGGATGAGATTGAATGGATAGATGAGAAGAAAAAGAGGCAATGAAAAGAAATAGACATCAAGCTTCTGGGGGGGCTAATGGAACTCTTCTCACATCAAGCCTAGCTGCAGGAAGATGAGGTGCATTAGAAAGGTCAGCTGGCCAGGGTTCCAGGGATGGTGCCTTAACAGGAGGACCGGGACAGGCTCCTTTCCTGCTGGCCCTCAACCTCTCCCTCTGTGCAGTGTGCCCAGATACAGTTCTATAAAGGGGCTCTTGCATGCTTTCATTGTCTAGTTCTATGTGCTTATAGCATTGAGACAGACTTATGCTAATTATATGTAGATCATGTGCAGAATTGCGTGTGGCCTTCCATCTTGCCACATGGGACTGTATCCCTTGGGATCATCCTCTTGTCCCACACAGATGGTGCTGACTTCAGATAAACTTGCACCAATTTTTTTTTTTATACTATGCCTCTATCTTTATGGAGAACTGTGGGGAAGGGCAGTGTGGCGATGTGGGGGTTCTTTTGTGTGCTCCAGAGAACAGCATTCTGTGTCCTGTATAGAGATCCTCAGAGGAGACAGAATCTAAGCATGAAAGAATTGGGAATGACGTAAGGCATCTAATTCAAATCAACACATATTTTTGAGCACCTTTTACCTACAAGGAACCATTCTAACAGTGAACAAAAGAGCTCTTAAATTCTAGCAAGGGATCATTTTTATGCAGACCCCTCCTTTTACAGAGAAGGGAAATGAGGTTCAGCAGCATGAAGGAGGTGGTATGACTTGTCCCAGGCAAGGTTACCTGGCAAGTCAAGCCCATATCTGTGGTGCTAGATTTCTTGTTCTGAGCTGGTAGTACAGGGATGCTTCCCTTTCATACCTTTAAATAAGGCTACTGTTAAATTTTCATATAGAAATGAAACCCCATCACCACCATACTCCCCCAACCTTATTGAAGCTCGGTGATTTTCTTTCGCTACTTACAGTCCAGGTGAATATTTCCCTCTGAATTTCTGAAGCCACTGCTTCTTAGCTCTTCTGCAGAATCTGCCTTTTCTCACTTCTTCCCCCTTCTCTCAACTGCAAACAGAGGTGACCTGAGCCCAGGTCCTAAGCCCCGGCAAGGTTCTGAACTGAGAGCGCCCACCAGATATGTAAACATTTTACCTTGCTAACCAGGCTAGCTGCCTTCCAAGGGCAACAGGACAACCAGGGACTGGGAGCCCCTGGCAAAATAAAAACCTGCAGAGAGAGAGAAAGAAAAAGAGAGAAGGAAAAAGATCTTGCTTCAGATTTTAATTATCTCATTAGAAGACCCTTCATTTTCTTTTCATGAGGAATAGGGTTAGCTGCGAACGAGAGGGAGAAAGAAGATGAGCTAAGAGGTGGTGAAGGGCATGAATGCCATGGCCTCAGGAAGCTCTGCTCTCCCTGGTTCCCATAATGGGCAGCAACAGATAGATCTGGGGCAACTCACTTCAAATCTGGAGTTGAATCTTAGGCTTCTGAAGGAGTCAGTGGGGAGGCAGCTTTTAATATGTAGTCTCCTGATATCATCTAAGCGGATGGGATCTATGATTTCTAAGAACAGTTTGCCAGTGGGTTTGAGAAGGACCTGGGCTTTTTTGAGCCTTCCTCCTTGATATATTGGGCAAGATGTCTTCAGGGTACTCCATCTTTCTGGCCTTTGTATTTTGTTTTCCATCATTTCCTCCCTCCTTTTCATCCTCTACATTGCTTCTGAACCCTCCAGCATCTTAACAATGAACTCTCATTTGGACAGCCATTGTATGCAGAAGATGTCATATTCATTGCGTCTTAAGTATAACTATTTAAAGAGTGATACAGATGAAGGAGTTAAAGCTTAGAGGTGAAGTGATTTTGTCCCAGACGTACAAATAGTAATTGCTGTTGTCAAGATTCAAAGTAAATTACCCTGAGTCCAAAGATCCTGATCTTTCTGCTTTACCAAGAATACATTTTATCCTCTGATTCTCCCTGTACTTTAGTTATAGAGACATAAATTAATGCCTTTGATTCTGTTTGTCCTTAAAATGCCTATCTTTTCTCGTCTCCTGCTCTATTTAGAATCATTCCCATGCCTGCTGTAGCAAGGTGCTGGACAGGTTGCTGGGATGACACAGACACAACCATTGCTCCCAAGAAGAATACAGTTTAGCAGAGAGGGGATAATGGTGAGAACACAGGCAACTTCAAAACCAAAGAGCACGTGTTGAGTTTTCTGAAAGTAAAAAGAGTTCAAAGAAAATAATCATCACTATTCACAGGGCAGTCAGGAAGAACTTCTAGAAAGAGGTTAGTCACTGGGAAATGTGTGTGTTAGTCACTGGGAAATTTAGAATAAAGTAAATTAGACTTGGACCTAGTATGCGACATGAACCTTCACTTAATCCCCTCCTTTACCAGACAGAGAATCAGGACCCAGAGGAGACACTTGATGCTTCACTAAGATTGCCTGACAGTAAGAGCAGGATGACTTTGTAAGGAATCTCTGGCCATTTCCTGAAAAACTGTTGAGCAGGAAGCGGGAGGTGAGGTGTCAGTTGGCATAGATGCTGGGCGAAGACTGCTGGCCACGTCAGCTGCTAACAAAGAGATTTACACCAATTCCAAGCTTCCATTGCCCACAAAGGAGTGAAGACTGTGTGGGCCTCCTCTATTGATTTTGCTGGAAGCTCTCCATACTCATTTGATGAGCACTAATGGCAGGTGCACTCCCAGAGTTATGGTGACCGCAACAATTCTCCAGCTGAGAGTAGACACTGTCCTTCTAAATGAGCATCTTTTATTCACTCTCCTCTGCCTCTCTTTCTTCTCCCACCTGGCCTCATACATCATCTGACATTTAAAATACACTCTTAATTAGAAAGTCCTCTTCCCCATCCAACAGCTTTGTCTGTGCCAAGGACACTGGGTATATTCCAGAAGGGCTAGGAAATGGGGGTTGGTGAGCATAAAGAGAATTAGATCCAGAGAGAATCCACTAACCTACTTCCTGGGGTTCCCAGAGTAACTATAGAGATGCTTGGCTTGGCACTTCCTCAGCTATCGAACTCAAATTTGTGACATGCCCTAGGCAGGTGGCGTGGTCCAGATGCCTGATGACTTCGGTGAGGCAGGGGGAGTTGCTATAGAATTAGTGCCCAGGAGAGTGAATCCAAGGGTCTGATGGATCTAGGATCCACTTACCAAGCAGTTGACCTTGAACCTGTCTCTCCATCTCCTTTAACTTCCATATTCTCATCAGTTAAATGAGAAATTTAATGTCACTACCTTAGGGATATTACATGGAATAAGTTAATGCATATACAGACCTTGGCACAATGGCTGGCCTGCCATAGAGGCTTGGGGGATTTTGTTCATTATTATTAACTATGATGTAGGCATACCCAACATGTTTTTATGTTGAGAAGGCACTCCATATATATATATATATATATATATACTGCTTCTATATATAGGCCTCAGTAAAAAGCTAGCTGAATCAGGACACAGGAGAACTGTGAGTGACTCTGTGACTTGACAAATGCCTTCAATTCTCTGGGTCTCAGCTCTCTTACCTGTCAAACGAAAGGTTTGGAGATGATGATCTTTGAAAACCTTTTCAGTTTAGCTCTGAAGTGTATTTTCTTTCTTTGGGGATAAATGGCAAGATTCCCATTAGAGAATAAAGTTCCAGCTTTCAGTCCTGTCCCTCATTTTTATACCCCAACTTGCTCGACAGTTTAATGCCACTGATCATTTAATGACTGCCAATGGCAGATGAACACTCAAAGTTCTGGTAACTATGGTAGGGACCTCCCTTCTAAATGAGCATCTTCTGTTCATTGTCATCTCTCTCTGTTTCTCCTTTCACGCTGTGTATTATCTTACACTTAAAATACCTTCTTTTCTTTTTTTTTTTTTTGAGACAGAGTTCCGCTCTTGTTGCCCAGACTGGAGTGCAGTGGCACGATCTCTGCTTACTACAACCTCCACCTCCTGGGCTCAAGCAATTCTCCAACCTCAGCCTCCCAAATAGCTGGGATTACAGGCACCAGCCACTACACCTGGCTACTTTTGATATTTTTAGTAGAGACAAGATTTCAGCATGTTGGCCAGGCTGGTCTTGAACTCCTGACCTCAGGTGATCCACCCACCTTGGCCTCCCGAAGTGCTGGGATTACAGGCATGAGCCACCACTCCCAGCCTAAAATACCCTCTTAATTACAAAGTTCTCTTCCCCATCTAACGGCTTTGCAAAACCAATGGTTTTTAGATTTTTATTATTATTGCTGTTGTTGCATTTTCATTAGGTGAAGTACCCTTTCTTCAGACAAAAGTCTTCTATGCTCCGTATTCAAAACCAATAAAAGTTAAACTTCACAGGTTAAAGTTGTGATGAGAATGTCCCAGACTCAACTTACTCATCCTCTCAGATCCCCCAGCCCTTGCCTTGCCCTTGAGGTGGTCCCAGAGGCACCGTTAGTAACTGCTAGGATCCCACAGAGCAGTTGGAAAACGATTAATCTAGGATAACCTGATACAAATGTTATCAGAGAAAAATAACCCCCCACCCCGTTCCTTTTCCATCCTTTATTTATTCATCTTTCTTTTTTGGGGCCACATAGGGCTGTATGACAAATGTTCTTATACCTCACGTGACCGAGGATGGGTCGTGGGCATTCACACCGTCAGTGACCAAGACAACACAGACCCACGCTACTTTTTCTCCTTGAAGACAGACCGGGCCCGGCAAGTGACCACCATCAACGCCCACCGCAACTACCTCCCGAGCCAGTGGGTATACCTAGCTGCCACCTACGACGGGCAGTTCATGAAGCTCTATGTGAACGGTGCCCAGGTGGCCACCTCTGGGGAGCAAGTGGGTGGCATATTCAGCCCACTGACTCAGAAGTGCAAAGTGCTTATGCTGGGGGGCAATGCCCTGAATCACAACTACCGGGGCTACATCGAACACTTCAGTTTGTGGAAGGTGGCCAGGACTCAGCGGGAGATACTGTCTGACATGGAATCCCATGGCGCCGACACTGCTCTACCTCAGCTCCTCCTCCAGGAGAACTGGGACAATCTGAAGCATTCCTGGTCCCCCATGAAGGAGAGCAGCCGCCCCAGAGTGGAATTCAGCAATGCCCACGGCTTTCTGCTGGACACAAGTTTGGAGCCTCCTCTGTGTGGACAGACATTGTGTGACAACACAGAGGTCATCACCAGCTACAATCAGCTCCCGAGTTTCCGACAGCCCAAGGTGGTGCGCTACCGTGTGGTCAACCTCTACGATGACAATCATGAGAACCCGATGGTGACCCGCGAGCAGGTGGACTTCCAGCACCAGCAGCTGGTCGAGACCTTCAGGCACTACAACATCTCCTGGGAGCTGGAGGTGCTGGAGGTGAGCAACTCCTCCCTGCGCCACCGCCTCATCCTGGCCAACTGTGACGTCAGCAAGATCGGGGATGAGAACTGTGACCCTGAGTGCAACCACACGCTGACCGGCCACGATGGCGGGGACTGCCGCCGCCTGCGCCACCCCGCCTTCCTGAAGAAGCAGCAGAATGGGGTGTGCGACATGGACTGCAACTATGAACGGTTCAACTTTGATGGTGGAGAGTGCTGTGACCCCGAAATCACCGATGTCACTCAGACTTGCTTTGACCCCGACTCTCCACACAGGTAAGACCTTGCTGGGCTAAAGATGCCCAGCTGAAAGCTGAACTTGCTGTCCTCCATGTTATAGATAAAGCATCTGAGGTCCATGGGTGATATACGGATTTTCTGGTTCACCCAGCAGCTTCATGATTGAGGCAAGTCTTTTAGGTCATCGTGGATATAACAGGCAAACACAGTTTATTACAAAAATATTCATTGAGTGTCTACCAGGAGCTATGAAGGAAGCCTGAGAGTTTTATCTTCTCAAAGGGCTGAGAGTTTAAATTGGGGGTATGAGCTGAGTACAAATAGCTGTTGTATTGTATGACATAGAGTGGGTGACAGTCGTCGAATATGGCAGTTCCTAGCAACATATGCCTACTTAAATTTCAATCAAAGTTAAATGAAACTCAAAATCCAGTTCCTGAGTTGCATTAGCCACATGGGGCTAGTGGCAACCATACTGACAAAACAATATGAAACCCTTTAATCCTCACAGAAAGTTCTGGTGTACAGGCCCAAAGATCTGGGGCCACATAGGGATACACAACCTGGCCCCATGGTCTCAGCTCTCTGTGACTTCCTCATTTTGCAACTTCTGAGAAGTTGTTTCTTCATTTGTAAAATGGGGAAAATAATGGCACCTATTATGTCAAGTTACTCTGAGGATTGATAGAGAGGAGACATATAAAGTACACTCTCTTACAGCACATCATTAATTCTCAATAGTATGTTTGTCATTACTTGTCTAATGAAAGGTCGTGTGCTGTGTTTAGGGAGTGCCTTAGATGATCAAAGAGAAAAAGTTGACTTGCAGCTTGACTATATCAGGGAAGCCCTCTTGAGAGAGGTGACATTTGAGCAAGGTCTTCAAGAATAGCTTTAATTTGCAGGATGGTAGAACAAATCTAGAGATCTAATGAACAACAGGAACAATATAATCGGTATAATAGAACAAGTCTAGAGGGCTAATGTATAGCATGAGGACTATAGGAAATAAAGTTGAACTGTACTTGGGATTCATGCTAACTAACCTGATTTTAACTGCTTTCGGCACAAGATAACAAAAGAAAATGGGTGACTTAGGATGATGGATATGTTCATTTGTTTCACTATAGTAAACTGTTTGCTATCTATATGTATCCCACAACATCATGTCTACCTTAAAGATACACAAGAAGATTTACTTGAAAAAAGAATAGGTGTAATTTTGACATCAGAGATTGGGTGGAGGAAGAAAGGAGGCCACTCCAGGAAGAGAAAACTTCTCACATCTACTGTTAAAAAGAGGACAGAAAAGGGGGCCTTTGGTCTAATGCTTCACTTAGCCTCTACCATTGCTATCTACCATAACCGGTAATCCCAAAGTAGAACCCAAAGGTGAACTCAGGGGTGACCTGTATTAAATGTGGGACCTGGAGGAACTAGACTCAAGCCAGAGACTATCGATATCCACTTTCTTGTTTTTCCCAGATTCACACTGAACTTTTCTATTCTGTCCAACACACAGGACCCTGGACTTGCTGATGGCTCGAGCGCATTTGCCGACCTCTGCAGGTTTTCTGCTGACTCTTCTCTTTATGTCTCTCTCAAAAGAGCAAGGGCCTCCCGTGCATGAACAAAATACCTATGTGCAAAGGAATGAGGATGCTGGCAGGAGAATGCCCTGCCTGGCAGAAAGTCAGAAAGCACCTCAGCTCAGTTTTCTGGCACCAGGAGGGTCCCTGGACTCTCACCTTGGCTCCAAGACATGAGCAGCCCATGTGAGAAGAAGCCTTGATGTGTGACCGGTGTCTTCCAGGTCATAGTGCATTGTCATCTGTGCTCTCACTTGGGCCTTTCCAGAACTTGGCAAGGGAGTCAGCACAGAGGTTAACATTCACATTTGACTGACGGGAAATAGAGGAAACTCAGAGTGAAGTGACTTAGCTAAGTTCATGGGTCAAGAAAATCATTAGGCTAAATCACAAGTGCAAGTCTATGCTGAGTGTGTGCCACTAAACTAGACTCCCAAGAGGTACCTCTGTGCCTGCTCAGAGCGGACGTGGGTAGAATGGGCATAATTGGAAGTCATCCATCCATTTGTACATCCATTTATTTGCTCGTTCATTCACTCATTCATTCATGCAAAAAAGTTTATGCAGCACCTACCAAGTGCCTGGAAGGTGGGCACCCTGTTTTGCTGTGATAATTCAAGATTCAAAAAGATGAAGGGACTTACCTAAGATCACTCTGCTAATAAATCGATAGCTTGGATTCAAACATAAGACTACTAGGTCCAAAGCTCCCATGGAAAGAGGATATGTTTTAATTTAAGGAACAATAAGAGGCAGAATTAAAAGACAGGTGACAGGGAGAGTGGCTCTCCTAAAGTTTTGGGGAAAAAAAAAACTATGTACCATTGAGACAAGATGAAGAGTAGCTGGCCTTTGCAGAGCACCATGCCGGTGTGGAGGGGCCATGAGGCCCCAGGTTCCAGATACCTCACAATCAGCAGACAACACTGTCAGGTTCCAAAAGCCGTCTCTTTTCTAAGTCACGGGAATGCGTGCCCAGAGTGTCTGTGAGCGACCATGTGCCAGCTATGACCGCTGTGACCAGGGCTTATTTGTCTGCTGGCTGGGAAAGCTGTGTGCTCTGCATGAGGTCTACCAGGCCACGTGTCATCTCGTGATGAGGCTGGGGCTTTCTGGATTCTGGCCGAATCAGCCCTCCTATGTGCAGACAGAAACCTGTGGAAGGTTGCAGATAAATTTTTGCTTTGTGAATTTAAACAAAAAACGGAGGAAAAGAGGGAGGGAGAGAGGGAGGAAGGGTTATGGTTACATGGTCATGACATATACATTTCAAGCTCTGAAGGCCTATCCTGTGGGAAAGTCACAGAATTATTCTATATGGTTTCTAAGCCATGGCTGGGACTCAAGTGTTGCAATTACAGGAGGCAGCTTTGAGCTGAGTAATAGATGATATCATCTCCAGTTAGATGGGTGAGTGAGCTTCGCATCACCAGAGGCATGCAAGTCAGTACTGATAACCATGCGTAATGAGGCCATAGCTGGGATTACAGTGCTGGTGGAGAAGGTGGCCTTGTGGTCTTGGTGTTGAGCACTGCACAAAAATAACTTACTCCGTATCATGACAGAAAGCCAAATATTGGCTGTTTCTCTTCTCTTTAACAGGCATTTCTTGGGCATGTCTATCCCACCAGCCTTTCTGCTTTTCACTGGGAGTGTTGCAATGAGTTGGACATGTTCTTCACCATTGAGGGGCTTCCACTTTATTGGGAAAGTCATATAGAACCATAAGAAACTCTGATTTTTATATTTACAGACACACAGTAGGACCAGAGACCTAACAAGCGGAGATTTATTTGACTAGGAAAACAAGGCAAAGCAGCTGGAGGAAGCATGATTTGAGTAGGCATTTGAGAATACGCGGCCTGTTGAGAGGTAAAGATGCAGACTGCATCAGTCAGGGTCCTAGCAGGAAACAGATGGCACATTCAAACAGAATAATTACGGAGAGTTGAAGGAGGGGCTATTTGCAAGGAGAAGCCGTTTACAATATATTGCAGGCACGGTTGAGAAAAACCAGCAAGGCCTTGCACTATACTACGGGCCGGCAACCATGGAGAGCCATTTCCCCCCTTGGCCTGTAGGGGCAAGAGGAAAAAGTGGTTATGGGACTCAGGGAGAAGGGCTGTATGGAGAGGGTTTCCTGGGATCAGCTGTGGCTCTCAGCAAGGGAAGCAGCCAACCTACAGCCACCCGATAAGAAGAAGGGAACCAGGAGAGTAAATTCCACACTGTCATTCTCTCTGCCTGCCAGTCTCCTGCCAGTGTTTCCCATTTAGTGAACCCAACTGAAAGTCACAAAACAAAGAAACCGGTTGATGCAATAGAAGCCAGCCTCCCAAGGACACAGAGCAGGATGGGGAGTGGTTCTGGATGCGCAAGCAGAGAATGTCCAGAGCAGAGAGACAGCCAGCCCTTGCAGAGGGTAGGGCATAAGCCAGGCAGTGGAGAGGATGAAAAGTGGTGTACAGAAGAGAGCATGGAGTGTAAGGGGTCAATCATTATGAGTGAGATCAAGACCATGAGCAGAGAAAAGTTTAGTTCATCTCCTGGAAAACCTTAATGTTAGACTTAATCCTCTTTTCCTTCCTCCCTATATTCTTCCCACTTTCCCTGCCTTCTGTCCTTTTCTTCTCTCAATAAATATTTGTTAAGTGCTCTCTATGTGCCAACCCAGTCACTGCCCTCCTGGAGCATACCACCTAGTGGGTAAGACAGAGAAGTAAACACCACACTGCAATCACTGGTGCAAAAGAAGGGTCCACAGTACCAGCCGGGATGAGCGGTCTGTGTGAGCAGTAAATGTCTTTCTATGAGATGGGCCAGTTAGAAAAAAGACATTCCAGGTGAACTGTGGCCATTCTCTACAGTGATGGAGAACAGCCAAGGAGGCAGAACTTCGTCTGCAGCCATTAGAGATGTCTATACACAGATAGAATGAACTTCACACACCCTTTTATAAATGAAATGGAAAACCTGGATATTAATAGAAAGCTCCAGTGTCAGGAAATCACGGGCATTTGACACTAAGCTGTAGCTATCTCACTGAGAGAGGATATTGCAGCAAACCAACCAAGTTCCTGTTTGGACCCTTCCAAACCGCAAGCTCTGGCACCCTCAAGTGAACTCACCTTTGTTCGTGAATATCTACTCATATGAAATGGGATGGGTGGAAAAAAAGACACTTTCCCTACACACTGTTGTCTCATAAGGAAACATTTCCTTTGTCTTCTCTTTATTATTATTTGGGAAATATTTCCTTTGTCTTCTCTTTATTATTAATATATTTTTAATGTAACAAGGGCAATCCCCTGAGGCCAGGTTTTTGTTGCTATTGTTTTTGGACTCCAGTTAAAGTTATTGGAAGGGGCTGCGGTAAGTCTTGAGGACACCCCCGGCCCCTCTGCTGGCAGCTGTAGCCTCCCTCAGCCTCTTCCTCTGCTCTGATCAAGGCCCACTGAAAGATCTGTCCTCTCTGGGTGGGGTTTCCTACTTAATTTCTGATTTGATCTCATGGAGGGTAAACGTCTTACTTTCCTCTTTCTTTTCAATCTGAATGAGGGTCTTTCAGAGCTGAATGGAACCGTAGATGGGTCCAGTTCTCTCCTGCTGCAGATGGGGAGACCAAGCCCTCAAGGAGGGGCAGACGCTGACGCAAGCCACCCAGTGAGAGTGGGGCTGAGCTGAGAACGGAGACCCAGGGTCTCACTTCCTACTCCCAAACTATCTCAACTGCCCTCTATATTGCCTTAATACCTTAGACACCAGCTTAAAACCTGGAAAGGTGATATTTAGTATGTTTATGTTTTTACCCATCATCCATATTCTATTTAAACACCTTAGTATCCAGAGAACTGTGATAAATCCTGTAGGCGTCCAAAATATAATCTCTGTCTTCAAGGTGCTTGTATGCTGTGGTTTAATGACATTTTGTTACAGTCATTCAAGAGAAGGCAAGAAGGCAGATGACTAATTTCCTTGTAAACCACATAGACTATAAGACTCCCATGAGCTCTGATAAAGGGCAGGATCACTGTGGTTTTGAGAAGCTGGGAAAGGTTTAATGATAGAGAAGGGACATGACAGGCTTCTAGCATGAGCAGGTTTTGTAATGATAAAAAAGAGCTGGTGGGAAGGCAAGACATGTAGTGTTAATAGGATAAAGAAATTAAAGTGGGAAGGTATTGAGAAGATACAAGAAAGAGTCTGGTTGGGGCTTGATGCAGTGAGATGCCGCAGTTTTTTCTTCAGACTGTAGACATTGAAGACTCAGGCTGATTTTGAATGAAAGAATTCAGTTGAAATAGATTCTAACCTGGGCTGGGAAGTTTGTTAGCTATGCAATCTTGGGCAAGTCTCTTAATCTCTCTGAGCCTCCAATTCCACATCTATGTAGCGAGAATAACAATATCTGACTACCTGGATCACACAATTGCCATGAGGGTCTCATAAAATAATATCCCAGAAAGGGTTCTGGGAAGAGTTAACCAGCATGAAGATGAAAGGGGGCATTGTTATTTTTTCAGTAACTTTGTTCATTCTTTTCCAGTAATCACGTAGAAGAAATTGCTTGGAATTTTATAATCTGAATATCAGGGTTTATTTAACGTGACTAATATTCATTAAAGCAATAACAGGAGTCAGGTCTGGTGTAGTGGAAAAATTATGCATGCTAGAGGCTGACCAGGGTTTGAATCTTGGCTGTGCTCTGCACTAGCTGACTGACCTTGGCACATTGCTCAGTAAGAGTCACTGCTTTCTCATCTGTAATAATTGAGTGATAACACCTATCCTGTGGCACATCATGGCAGTCAAATGGAGTCATCTGTGTGAGACACCTGGTATGGTACAGTGCCTGGAGCATAGTAAGTGCTGGAGAAAAGTCTCCTCCCTTCTTGCTGGCACATGTGGACACCATCTCTTCCCTGTCAGCACTGTCTTGTAGAGACTGTTCCTACAGGCTCATAAAAAGAAGTCTTGGATGAAATTGCCATATACAAATCAAGAGCCTTTTTACTAAGACTATTTTCATTCTCAAAATATTAACTTTTTTTAAAAGGACTAGCCATAGCATTGGTATTTTTAAATAAAGACCATATAACTTTTATCAAACTCATTGAGCTATTGAATTTGCACACTGGCTTATTTTTTAAATGACCCAAATGACTGGCAGTGTTAAAAGACATATTTCTGTACAAAACCATTCCAGGCAATGTTGGGATGGATCATAATGAGAGATGTGCCAGACTGGTGAAGTTTCTATATGTTTCCACCATATCTAGCCCTCATGCCTGCTTGAGGGTTGATGCACAGACATACAGATACAGGCATACTTGCACACATGGTTTGGTTTTCTCTGATTCAGTCCAGGTTTTCTTCATGCTTTTCTTTCTAGCAAAGTCCACCTTTACTCACAAGTTCCATCTGTGAGCCTTGCACACATATCACTTTGGTCTTAAGAGCAGAATAGAGGGGTGAACTGAATTAAAAGAACTGCTCAAGGCCCCTAAAGATGAAGTAAATAAGGAGCTCAAAACAGTGACCCATGAGGAACAGTGGAAGATCGGTACAGCTTAGCAAATAAGAATACAAGTTTTGGAGACAAAGCATACTACAGTCAAGTCATTTAACAGTTCCATAACCTTGCGCAGGTCTCTTCCTTTGTCAAAGACTCAGTTACCTCCTCTGTAAAGTCAGGGATGAAAGTAATAGTCTACTGCCTTGGGGGTTTAGAGGACTGGATGAAATAATACACAGTCAACCCTTTAGAACAGCACGTGGCACATAGTGAGCTCTGCAAATAGCAGTTGTTATTCCTGCTGTTGTTTGGGGACTTCCCTCCTCTGATAGATCTTCTGACTTCTTATTGTGCATATCCCCAAATTCCTAGCCCCCTTTCAATCCTGAGCCCCCTCACTACAATCTCAGTGTGGGAGTAAGAGACAGAGATAACCTCATCATCCACTCTGTACTACCAAAAGCCCTTTTATTTTATCACCCACAGGTTTCATTTGTTAAATCTTTTTTTTTAATTCCAAAAGTCCCTTACAAACTGAATGCTAATATATTCATTTTCCCAAGAGATAAGCAACATGCCACACTAAGTTTAAGCATTTCCAGCGAAAAGCAAAGGCATGTCTGGGATTGCAAGTTGGGGCTCATTGAATAGTGAGTAGGGAAGGAACCGGAAGCCAGGAGGGTATTCATAGTGTGCTCAGGACTACAAAAACCTGGCCTGGGACTCTTGCCCTAGCATACTCTGTAGTCTTAATGTTTACAGATGAGAGTTGGGACTCTTGTGGGGAGAAGTCAGGAACATGCCAGGATCTGAGGTGGTCTTTCTCTCATCCCTTTCCCAAACGTGTTCCCTGTCCCATCTCCAGCTGCCTGGATGGATGGCAGTACTAGGTGACCTTTCAAGGGCCTCAGCAGGAGGCAGTTGGTTTTTTTCCACCCTGGGTTTGGCATGCTCAGCACTCCCATTTTCCTTTCTGCCTCCTCTGATGACACTGACCACTCATGACAGCCTCCGCACTTGGTCAGATGCCCTTCCAGGTTAGGAAACAAAGCCGGTGGGCGTGCGAGAGAGGGTGGAACTGACAGACAGCAGTACATTTTGTTTTACTGAAATACATTTTCCTAAGTTGGTTGCAGCTCAGCTTGTTCCTCCAAACTCACTGCTGGGCACTTTTCCACCTCCTGAGAGGAAACCTCCACACCTCCACTCTCACTTGCTGAAAACACAAAACTAGTGTGTGAACAGCAGTGCATTTTGCTCATGGATTTGTTTGCATAACTAGAATATGCTCATGTTTCTCCATTTTTCAGAAGAGTATTTCCTGTCTTCTTCCTTTCTCCTTTGCTTCTCCTTCTTTTTCTTTTCCACGCTCTGGATAGTTTTAGTGGTCTGGTAGTGAAGGGTAGAGGGTGGAGGAGCACTGTCTCTATATCAGGCTTCTTACGTGTGTGATTCCAGACTTGTATGAGTTCAGCCAACCAACTGCAGCTCTTAGCTTTGAACTTGACTTCTAACTACTGAACTATTTTTATGGCCCACAGAGGGCCATGGTGATTATAACTCCACAAAATCATGAAGTAAGAGAGACGCAAAGGAGGTTTTTTTTCCCATGAGGATCCATGGTAGAAAAACATAGTTTACCAGTGGTTTAGCCAAGCACGAGGAAGGAAGTGACTAGATTCTTCCAGGAACTTGGTGGCCAGCATGATGTAAGACACTTTTCTTCTCTCATTTCAAATTCTTCATCTGTAAAATGGGAGGATTTGAGGTTTGTTCTTGCACCGATATTCTCCAGTCAGACATTGGAATCCTGGTTCCAGGATTGTGGGAACTAGAGTACAAAGGAAGGGCTTAATATTTAAAAGGTACAAATAAAGCCATGCACTGGCACTGGAGACACCAAGGGATATAAGACAGTCCTTGCCTTCAAAGGATTGACCAGCCCCTATATCTGCTTGAGTACAGTGTTCAGCGTGGTAATAAAGGAACAAGTATGCCCTATAACAAGTTGAAAAAGAAATCCTACTCATATTTCTCAAATCCCCCAGTGGCCTTGTGACGATGGTGCCCCATACTGGGGCTGCCTACATATCTGCTATTTTATTTTTCCTCAGGCTCCAAATGTGGCATCCTCTTTCCAAAAATCAATTTGAATTTAATTCTACTTTTGACAGCCTGACATATAATGTCAGGCTTTCCAGCATCACTTCTCTGTCTATACTTGAAGTCCTTGATCATCACATGCCTCTCTAAGAGTTGTCTCTGTTTAACCCCAAGGGAGGCCCAAATTTGGAGAAGTTATTGGACTTATTAACTCATCCAGAGAGACCTACCTACATCTACTGTAATGCCAGTATTGTTTTAATTTTAAATAAATTTGTTTTTTTGCCTAAGTGATTTTTATGGGGCTATGGTCTAGATTAAAATTTAGACATTGCCATTTTAACATGTATTGGTGATAATGCAATTCTTGATTTATCCTTTCTAAAGTTAATATATTTTAGTTAGTCTTCACATCAATTATATGCCTACATGGCTAACGTCTAGGTCTAAACTATGCTGTCTTCTGAAATAACCCTTGTACCTAAAGCATTGTGCCTGATACAGCTTATGAAGTAGATGTGATTGTCTTTGTTTCCTTGCATGTTAAGCATAAGAGAAGTCACAGGGCTGTCAGTGAGTTGTGCATATTCTGCTCAGTGTGGTCAGTTGTGTTATTTATCAAATGTGGTTTTGATGTTCCAAAAAGCAAGTGAGGTGGTGGGAAGACAGCTACATGCCCTGAACCGTATAGTTCTGTTGCAAAAATAATCATCTGACATCAGATAATTGCATTACTGTTGTGTTGCTTTTGAACACAATATTGCAGTTGCATTGTTACACCTCCTTACTGAGCAAGAGATTCCTCATGCCTTAATGGGTGATTTGAAAACAAATGAACTTTGAGTTTCGGAGGCTGTCAAAACAGAGATTGTGGTACCCCAAGAGAAGATTTTAGGGAAGTGACTATTCATCCAATAGTTTCTCATGAGTGTGTGTGTCTGCCTTCTATATGCCAGGCACATTCCTAGGTGCTAGAAATACAACGTTGAACATTGCACAAGACACCTGTGATTCTGCCCGTTTGGAATTTCCTGCAGCAAGATAAATAGCTAGCTGGCTAATTGCTGCTATAGAGAAGTCCAAGGTGCTGAGAGAACACAGACAATGGCTCCCTAAGACATAAGGGGTTGGAGTAGCTTTTAGGCTGTGTCCTAGAGGTTGAGTCATGTTAACCAAGTGAGTGTAGCTGAGCTTGCCAGGAACCAGGTGTTCTGACACTTTATTTTCTGTCCTAACAATCTGCAAAATTATTTTCCAAAAGGTAAATGAGAAAAATAGCAGCTATGTAGTTTCTAGTAAAATGCATTCATTGTGAAGTAGTGCCCTTTATTCTGAGATTATTTTTTCTTTTGGAATATGATTCAAGTACCTTTTATTTTATGGTATGAGGGACCTCATACATGGTGGAGTGGTTTCTTTTCCCTTTTTGAATGCTTTATTTATTCATCAAAATTACAGATCACTGCTGACTTCCATCTCAATGTTTATTATTAGGTTGATGCAGAAGTAATTGTCGTTTTTGCCATTTAAACGTAATGGTAAAAACCGCAGTTACTTGTGCACCAGTCTAATAATATCCCAAAAGTCTAAGAACCTCCCCACTGGTGCACTTTGCCTCTCTGAACCAGCACCTCCTCTCCTCTGAACCAAATTCTCAGGATTTCCATCCTGCCAATTACCTGGTCCCATCATGATCCAATCCACAAGGAGCTGAAGGCCAGTGATTTTCCTATGGGTTGGCCTTCCAGGAGACTCAGCAAAGGACATGCTACTGGCAGATAAACCTGTTACTGGACCTAGCATTTAGAGCACCAATAAGGGGAGTTTCGATGTGTGGTATCTGTGACTGATAAAAGAAAAATACTGCAGGAGACAAAATCAGAAACCAGACCAACATTTCAGCTTCTCTCACTCCCAGCCTAACTCTGTCAAATTTTCCCCATTGTGTTGCTTTTGAACACAGCATCACAATTATATGAATACTACTACTTCTTATATACAGTCTGGTTGCTGTGAGACACTGCCAGTGCCTCCTTCTCCACTTACATCACCTCCACTCCATCTCCCAAATTGATTCAGAAAACTCTCTGGAAAATGTAAACCAGATCATTTTATCCTCTTACATATAATTGGCCAGGGTCTGCTTGGGGCTCCCAGGACATTTTCAATTCTCCATTGCTTGGTATACCAGAGCCTTCCTGATTGCCTTAGTTTGTTGTATGTTGCTTTGAAGGGATTCCTGAGGCTAATTGACAAAGGAAAGAGATTTATTTGGCTCATGGTTCTACAGGCTGTACAAGAAGCCTGGCACCAGTGTCTGCTTCTGGTGAGGGCCTCAAACTGCTTCTCCTCATGCTTGGAAGGTGAAGAGGAGCCATATGCAGAGATCACATGGCAATAGAAGAAGCAAGAAAGAGAGTGGAGAGATGCTAGACACTTTTTCACCATCTATACTCTCACCAGAATTAATAGAGTAAGAACTCACTGCCGTGAGAATGACACCAAGCCATTCCTAAGGAATCTGTCCCCATGACCCAAACACCTTCTACCAGGCCCCACCCCCAATATTGGGGATCACATTTCAATGTGATGTTTGGAGGGGACAAATATCCAGACTATAGCACAGATGTAGCCATTGCTGTCCCCTCCAGCTTTGTCTTGTGAGGTTCCTCAACCTTGAAAACACTTGCAAGTAAGGACTTGTGGTGTGTCATCTCATGTTCTTCTGTGCCTCTGGGCTTTCTGGAGCTTCTGACATCTTGTCTGTTTCCCACACTTGGTTCAATATCAAACCAAGGTTTATTTTTTATGTGAAAACCTCAGTGGTATCTGACCCTCCTTCAGCTCGGTGTCATTACTGTACACTCTTCCTATATTTAGCAGCCACCTGCTCTATCATAACACATATGAAAAGGGGAAGTAAGAGACTAATGACTAAGGATGTGGTTGGTAGTATCCAACAGACTAGTGGTTATGTCCCCTCTGTGACACCTAAGAGTAGGGGGACCTTGGAAAAGTGGTGTCAGCCCTCTTAGCCCTGGTTCCATCACCTATAAGTTGGGGATACTCTAAAGGTTTTGTAAAGCTTCAAAAATATAATATGTTAAAAAATACTTTGGGGGAGTGGTGCCAAGATGGCCAAGAGGAGGCAACGCTGGAATGCAGCTCCCAGCAAATGAGACGCAGAGGGCTAGAGGACTTCACAATCTCAAGTGAGGTGTTGGGTTCATTTTGGGGGGACTGGAAGGACTCTGAAAGTAGCCCAGGGAGGGAGCCAAAGCAGGGCAAGAGCTGCCCGGGAGAACAAACCAAGACAGGACAGGTGCATCCCCACCTGGAAACGTGCAGCCAGCTTGGAGGGTCAGGGGATTTCACCCCCTCAGTGCTCCAATTCGGATCCTGTGCTTACCTCATCCTTCCTGCAACCCACGGTCCACGAGAGCCCAGCCAGACTGAGGGGCGCCATGGGTTGTCGATGCAAATCTGAGCAACAGCTCCCACCTGGTGTCACAAGTTGTCGGCAGGACCTGGGCAGCAGTTTGGGCTAGCGCCAACGGGATGGAACAACCGGCCCCACAGAAAGAGGCAGAGTTGAAAGCAGGGAATCAGGTCATAAGGCCTGGCAGGCCCCACCCCCCACAAAACTCAAACTGAAGCCCGTGCACCAGAGAGCTTGGCAGCGAATACACCAGTTTGACCCCAACCAGGAAGATTGAGCTCAGGGAAGGAGAGACACCACTGGGAAGGTGGGGCCAATTTCACCTGCAAACCAACCCCAGGGGAAGACCACCCACCGAGCAACCTGACTGAATCCGAGGCAGTCCAGCAGTGCCTCTACAGGCCAATAAAGATATAGCTCCACTGCAACAGAAAGGACATCCACTCAGAGATTTCTCCTGAAATCACCAACTTCAAAGATCAAAGGGAGATAAATCCACGAAGATGGGAAAAAAACCACTGCAAAAAGGATGAAACCTTCAAAGACCAGAACACCTCTTCCTCTCCCAGGGATCACAACTACTCACCATCAAGGAAACAAAACAAGACAAAAAATGAGTGTGACGAATTGACAGAAGCAGACTTCAGAAGGTAGATAATAACAAATTTCACTGAGTTAAAAGACCATCTTCTAACCCAATGCAAAGAAACTAAGAACTTTGAAAAAAGGTTAGATGAAATGCTAACTAGAATAACCAGATAGAGAAGAACATAAATGACTTGATGGAGCTGAAAAACACAGCACGAGAACTTCGCAAAGCATGCAAAAGCTTCAACAGCTGAATTGATCAAGCAGAAGAAAGGATATCAGAGATAGAAGATCAAATCAATGAAATAAAATGAAAAGAAAAGATTAGAGAAAAAAGAGTGAAAAGAAATGAACAAAGCCTCCAAGAACTATGGGATTATGTGAAAAGACCTAATCTATGCTTAATCAGCATACCTGAATGTGACAGGGAGAATGAATCCAAGTTGGAAAACACTCTTCAGGATATTATCCAAGAGAACTTCCCCAACCTAACAAGGCAGGCAAACATTCAAATCCAGGAAATACAGAGAATGCCACAAAGATATTCCTCAAGAAGAGCAACCCCAAGGCACATAATTGTCGGATTCACCAGGGTTGAAATGAAGGAAAAAATCCTAAGGGCAGCCAGAGAGAAAGGTCGAGTCACCCACAAAGAAAAGACCATCAGACTCACAGCGGATCTCTCAGCAGAAACTCTACAAGCTAGAGGGGAGTGGGGGCCAATTTTCAACATCCTTAAAGAAAGAACTTTCAACCCAGAATTTCATATCCAGCCAAACTAAGCTTCATAAGTGAAGGAGAAATAAAATCCTTTACGGACAAGCAATTGCTGAGAGATATCATCGCTGCAAGACCTGCCTTACGAGAACTCCTGAAGGAAGTACTAAACATGGAAAGGAACAACCAGTATGAGCCACTGCAAAAACATACCAAATGGTAACTAAACATAGAAAGGAACAACCAGTACCAGCTACTCCAAAAACATACCACATGGTAAAGAGCGTTGACACAATGAGGAAACTGCATCAACTAATGGGCAAAACATCCAGCTAGCATCAAAATAGTGGGATCAAATTCACACATAACAATATTAAGCTTAATTGTAAATGGGCTAAATGCCACACTCAAAAGATACAGACTGGCAAATTGGATAAAAAGTCAAAACCCATCAGTGTACTGTATCCAGGAAACCCATGTCACATGCAAGGACACATATAGGCTCAAAATAAAGGGATGGAGGAAGATTTATCAAGCAAATGGAAAGCATAAAAAAAGCAAGAGTTGCAATCCTAGTCTCTGATAAAATAGACATTAAACCAACAAAGATCAAAAGAGACAAAGAAGGACATTACATAATGGTAAAAGGATCAATGCAACAAGAAGAGCTAATGATTCTAAATATATACACGCCCAATACAGGAGCACCTGGATACATAAAGCAAGTTCTTAACTACCTATAAAGAGACTTAGACTCCCACACAATAATAGTGGGAGACTTTAACACTCCACTGTCAATATTAGATCAACAAGACAGAAAATTAACAAGGAAATCCAGGACTTGAACTCAGATCTGGGCCAAGCAAACCTAATAGACATCTACAGAACTCTCCACCCCAAATCCACAGAATATACATTCATCTCAGCACCACACCACACCTACCCTAAAATTGACCACATAATTGGAAGTAAATAACTCCTCAGCAAATGAAAAAGAATGGAAATCATAACCGTCTCTCAGAATTAAGAAACTCACTCAGAACTGCACAATGTTATGGAAACTAAACAACTGGCTCTTGAATGTTGACTGGATAGACAATGAAATGAAGGCAGAAATAAAGATGTTCTTCAAAACCAATGAGACTGAAGACACAACATACCAGAATGTCTGGGACAAATTTAAAGCAGTGCCTAGAGGAAAATTTATAGCAATAAATGCCCACATGAGAAGCAAGGAAAGATCTAAAATCGACACCCTATCATCAAAATTGAAAAAGCTAGAGAAGCAAGATCAAAAAAACTCAAAAGCTAGCAGATGACAAGAAATAACTAAGATCAGAGCAGAACTAAGGAGATAAGAGACATAAAAAAAAAACCTTCAAAAAATCAATAAATCAAGGAGCTGGTTTTTGGAAAAGATCAACCAAATAGACCACTAGCCAGATGAATAAAAGAGAAGAACCAAATGGATGCAATATCGATAAACGGGGTATCACCACTGATTCCACAGAAACACAAACTACCATCAGAGATTACTACAAACAACTCTATGCACATAAATCAGTAAACCTGGAAGAAATGGATAAATTCTTGGACACTTGCACCCTCCCAAATCTAAACCAGGAAGAAATTGAAACCCTGAATAGACCAATAACAAGGGCTAAAGTTGAGGCAGCAATTAATAGCCTACTAACCAAAAAAAGCCCAGGTCCAGATGGGTTCACAAAAAGCCCAGGTCCAGATGTCTGCCGAATTCTACCAGACATACAAAGAGGAGCTTGTACCACTCCTTCTGAAACTATTCCAAAAATTGCAAAAAGAAGGAATCCTTCCCAGATCATTTTATGAGACCAACATCATCCTGATACCAAAACCCGGCAGAGACTCAACAAGAAAAGAAAACTTCAGGCCAATATCCATAATGAACACAAATGCAAAAATCTTCAATAAAATACTGGCAAACCAATTGCAACAGCACATCAAAAAGCTTATCCATTACAATCAGGTAGGCTTCCTCCCGGGGATGCAAGGCTGGTTCGACATATGCAAATCTATAAACATAATCCACCACATAAACAGAACCAAAGACAAAAACTACACGATTATCTCAATGGATACAGAGAAGGCCTTTGGCAAAATTCAACAGCCCTTTATGCTAAAAACTGTCAATAAACTAGGCTAGGTATCAGGGAACAAATCTCAAAACAATAAAAGCTATTTACAACAAACCCACAGCCAATATCACACTGAATGGGCAAAAACTGGAAGCATTTCCTTTAAAATCTGGCACTAGATAAGGATGCCCTCTCTCACCACTCCTATTCAATATAGTATTGGAAGTTCTAGCCAGAGCAGTCAGGCCAGAAAAAGAAATAAAGGGTATTCACTTAGGAAAGGAGGAAGTCAAATTGTCTCTATTTGCAGATGACATGATTGTATATTTAAAAGACCCTAATGTCTCAGTCCAAAATCTCCTTAAACTAATAAGCAACTTCAGCAAAGTCTCAGGATACAAAATCAATGTGCAGAAATCACAAGCATTCCTATACACCAATAATGGACTTAAAGAGAGCCAAATCAAGAACAAACTGCCATTCGCAATTGCTACAAAGAGAATAAATTAGGAATACAACTAACAAGGATGTAAAGGACCTCTTCAAGAAGAACTACAAACCACTGCTCAAGGAAATAAGGGAGGACACAAACAGATGGAAAAACATTCCATGCTCATGGTTAGGAAGAATCAATATTGTGAAAATAGCCATACTGCCCAAAGTAATTTATAGATCAATGCTATCCCCATCAAGCTACTTATGACCCTCTTCACAGAACTGGAAAAAAAACCACCTTAAACTTCATATGGAACCAAAAGAGAGCCCACATAGCCAATACAATCCTAAGCAAAAAGAACAAAGCTGGAGGCAGCATGCTACCTGACTTCAAACTATACTGCAAGGCTACAGTAATCAAAACAGCATGATGCTGGTACCAAAGCAGAGATATAGACCAATGGAACAGAACAGAGGCCTCAGAGGCAACGCCACACATCTACAACTATCTGAACTTTGACAAACCTGACAAAAATAAGCAATGGGGAAATAATTCCCCATTTAATAAATGGTGTTGGGAAAACTGGCTAGCCATGTGCAGAAAGCAGATATTGGACCCCTTCCTGACACCTTACACTAAAATTAACTCCAGATGGATTAAAGACTTAAACATAAGACCTAACACCATAAAAACCCTAGAAGAAAACCTAGGCAAAACCATTCTGGACATAGGCACAGCCAAGGACTTCATGACTAAAACACCAAAAACATGGGCAACAAAAGCCAAAATAGACAAATGGGATCTAATTAAACTACAGAGCTTCTGCACAGCAAAAAAAAAAAAAAAAAAAAAAAAAAAATCAATAGAGTGACCTGGCAACCAGCAGAATGGGAAAAAATTTTTGCAATCTACCCAACAGACAAAGGGCTAATATCCAGAATCCACAAAGAACTAAAACAGATTTACAAGAATAAAACAAACCCATTCAAAAGCGGGCGAAGAACATGAATAGACACTTTTCAAAAGAAGACATTTATGAGGCCAACAAACACATGAAAAAATGCTCATTATCACTGGTCATTAGAGAAATGCAAATCAAAATCACATCGAGATACCATCTCACTCCAGTTAGAATGGCGATCATTAAAAAATCTGGACACAACAGATGCTGGAGAGGATGTGGAGAAATAGGAACACTTTTACACTGTTGGTGGGAGTGTAAAACTGCTTAACCATTGTGGAAGACAGTGTGGCGATTCCTCAA